>CM023487.1:97612068-97704302 GCA_013339685.2 Hyalomma asiaticum
CGGGAGGACTGCCTTTGTGCATTGGGGATATATCGGTACATTTAGTTTGTGGTACGCTTGCAGCCTACTGATTTATCGTATACGTGCATTTTTCGTGTGGTGTACTGGATGAATTAGTAAAATATACGTTTGAAGCCTAGGGAGTGTAGGGGTGCACCACTAATAACCGCATGAGGTGTGCGTGGTAAATGTTTAGGAGGCTTAATTTTTGACGAGTGTGTGACTGTTCATCGCGCTAATCATGGCGAAAAAAACTGTGAAGTGTACAAAGTGTGGCGTGGGAGTCAAAGTAGATGCTTGCGGAGATGATGGGGCATGCGAAGTAGAAGTGTCATGTAGCCAGTGTGCGATTATGGCGAAATTCCAGCAAATGGAGGAAACTCAGACCGCCCTCTTAAAACGAGTAGGCGAGCTTGAGGACGCTTTAGAGGCGGAACGCCAAATGAGAAAGGAGATGGCCAAAGGCTCAGATCAACCGAGGAGCAGCTGACAAAGGTCACCATGCAAAATAAGAAAGAGTCAGGTGACTATCACGGAGAGGGAACGTCCTTGACCCCACAAGAAAAGTCGACAAAAGGAGCACAAAAGCGGGGCACGACCTACAGCGAAGCTCTGGTGAAAGAGCGAGCGGACAAAAGACCACCCGAACCCCACCCGGAAAGTCAGTCCAAATGTCCAGAGCAGACAAAGGCAGCAGGGCAGCTGGAGAACGTAATAATAGCGGGGGACTCCAACCTGGCTCGGTGCTCTCAAACGATTCAGGAGAGGCTGAAAGGAGACCGAAGAGTAGCTGTAGGGACGTTTCCAGGAAAAATGTTGGGGACAGTAATGCAACAAGCAAGGGAAGAGCTGACTCCTAGAGATCAGGGGCGCAGTTTGGTTGTGATAGCTGGCGGGCTGAACAACGTGTTGAACGGAAGGACCCCAGAAATAGAGGGGAGGTTAACAAAGGGAGTAGATGAGTTGCGGGAAGTGTCCCCCCAGGTGCAAATTGTGGTGTGCACAATCCCCGAGGTACCCTTGAAAGACCGAAACCTCCAACGAGCAGTTCGCCGCCAACGAAACGATTTGGCGGGTTAGTCGAGATAAAGGCTTCGAGGTTGTCGACATAAACAGAGAAGTGCACAGATGGGGTCGTTTCCAGAGAGATGGAATCCACCTTGGCCGTAAACTTGGGCATGAGGTGGGCTGTCGCCTAGCAGGACGCGCAGTAGCTTTTTTTAGGGGGCACACGAGCCCTCCGGTGTCCACGGTAGAAAGGGAAGAAACATCTTTGAGGGACCCTTTGGAACACAGAATGGATAACAAAGGGACAAGGGCAAAGGGGAAAGAGAGAAAGAAACTGCAGCGCGGTTTAATAAGCTACATAAATATTGCCAAGTGCAATCTTCGGCTTGCAAAGAAAGAAGAAGTTCTCGCTCTGTTCGAAGAAGAAGACGAGTTCCACGCCTGATCTTTTCAGTCTTGTTTTTCAATTAAAGTGTCCTGCTCCCGGTTCCTGCTGTTCCTGCATCGTGACACTGGTGGAGGTGCCGGGTAAATGATTAGGACACCCCTCCGCAGCCCCGCATCCAGTCCAGAACGATTTCCATGCGTTGAAACACCGGTTCATCGCGCCAGCCGGCTGTTAGGCCTGAGCCCAGAGTGCGGTCCGCTACCAGAAAGTGCAACTGTGACCGAGCGGATTACTCAAGGCATGGAAAACCCAGGCCCATCACAGGTGACTGTCGTGAATCCTCGATCTCCTCCCACTTTTCACGGCAATGCCTACGAGGACGCCGAAGACTGGCTCGAGGAGTTTGAGCGCGTCGCCAGTGTCAATGGGTGGAACGCCGGCGCAGGACAGAAGTTAGTACACGTTTACTTCTACCTTCAAGACGGCGCCCGAACGTGGTTCACGAATCGTGAAGGCCACTGGTCATCTTGGCAAGAGTTCACCCGAAAGTGTCTCGACACGTTCGGAAGCACCGAAAAGCGAGAGCAAGCTGAGCGACTCATCGAATCACGCGTACAAAAGCCCAACGAAACAGTCGTCATGTTTGTTGAGGACATGACCCGCCTATTTCGTCGAGCCGACCCAGATATGTCCGACGCGAAAAAGCTCAGCAACCTCATGCGCGGTGTAAAGGAGCAGCTGTTCGCCGGTCTTGTGCGAAACCCGCAAAAAAGCGTCGACGAATTTCTGAGGGAGTCGACAGCCATCGAACGCGCACTACAGCTGCGCTACCGCCAGCACGACCTCGTCGACAATAGTGGACCAACGAACGCCGCGGCCGTTACAGCATTGCCACCAAGTGATGAGCGTTTGCGTCAACTGATACGCGAAATCGTGCAAGAAGAAGTCAAGAAACTCCTCGTCACTCCAAATGAATGCGCGATTGCGTCGGTTTCTGAAGTTGTACGCCAGGAGATAAGGCAAGCGTTTTCGCCCCCCGAACAGAACATCCAAACGCGTAATCCCAGTCCCAGCTATGCAGAAGTTGTATGCCGACCGCCGCCTGTCACGCCGACGCCGCAGTACTTCCAGCAGCAACCGCCGACAGTACCTTGGTACTACCGGGGAGCTCCAACGCGGCCACCGCTCCGAAAAACGGACATTTGGCGCACTCCCGACTACAGGCCACTCTGCTTTCATTGTGCAGAAGCTGGCCACATATGCCGCTATTGTCCTTATCGTACAGCAGGCTATCAAGCATTTCCGTCGTCTCCTCCTCGTCGCCCGAACAACCGCCCTTACGTCGATGCGAATGCAGCTAGTAGGCGCGACGATTCCCTTGGTTAGCGGTCGCGCTCCCCTTCTCCTGCACGTTCGTCGTCAACTTAATTTGCGTTCTGTTTCCATTTTATGTAATATTTTGTCATGTTATCTTTTATGAGTTCTGTTAGTACTTGTTTTCGATTCCATTTCTCGTGGTATATTATGTTATCACATGTGTCCTGCTTCCATTTTATGTATTATTTTGTCACGTTATCTTTTATGCGCTCTGTTAGTGTTTTCGATTCCATTTCTCGTGATATATTCTTATGTAATCACACGTGTTTTTGTTTATATCCTGGCTCTTGTACCTGTCCTGCTTGGACCAGTTCTTGGTCCGCAGTATTCAATAAATAATAATAATAATAACTCGGCCAAGTGCCCCTGAGTTCGCCAGAGGGAGATCCCCCAGCCCCCGCCGGGGAAACTAAATGACGCGACCTTTTGGGGGGAGGTTGCCATTCGCCGAAAGGATGAAATTCCCCCATTGAAAACAACGGCAGAGCCGCCGAATTCCGATGATTTGACGAATGACGAAATCGTAAGCGCAGATATCAGTGTTAAGATCGACGGTCATGACGTGACGGCACTGGTCGAGACTGGAGCCGACTTTTCGATAATTAGTGAACACTTGGCGGATAAACTCAGGAAAGTTAAAATGGAATGGACGGGACCAGAGATTCGAGGAGCTGGAGGCCGGCTGCTGACACCTACTGGAAAGTGCACTGCAAGGGTCACTATAGGGGATACCCCATACGTCGCCACTTTTGTCATCCTTTCCGAGTGTTGCAAGCAGGCCATCTTAGGTATGGATTTCCTGCGTGAATACGGTGCTGTCATAAATATACCGGAAGGTCTGCTTACATTTTCAACCGATCCAAGTGCGCAACTACAGCGCAAGCCCTTGCGTCTTCTGGACGACGTGACCGTGCCGCCGTTATCTTGCCGCTTTGTTTCGGTCAGGTGTGCCACGCCGCACAATGGAGACGGAGTCGCCGAACAAGTCTCCGCACTTTTGCTCACTCAAGGTGTGGCTATAGCCAGGAGTATCGTCAGTGTAGTGCATGGTCAAGCCGAGGTTCTGCTGACAAATTTTCGCAACGAACGACGGCATATTACCGAAGGTACTGCAGTTGCTTTCCTTGATGAAGTTGCAGAGTTCCGCGAATGCCTTGCAGTACAGCACGGTGAGCCAGATACCTCAGCAGCACCACCTGTTGACGTGAGCACAAGTTTACCACCACCGGAGAGACATCGTCTTCTTAATCTTCTGCGCGAGTTTCAAGACTGCTTTTCGGCTCGAGAGTCGAGCAAACGCCACTGACCAAGCACCGTATTATAACAGAAGAGACGGCACGACCAATCCGACAGAACGCTTACCGTGTCGCATCCAAAGGAGCGCGAAGCGATTCAACAACAAGTGAGGGAGATGCTCCAAGATGACGTTATACAGCCACCAAAAAGCCCTTGGGCATCAAAAGAAGGACGGCAGCCTACGCTTTTAGTGTGGACTACCGCAAACTGAACCGGGTGACAAAAAAAAGACGTATACCCATTACCGCGAATCGATGATTCCCTCGATAGGTTGAGGCATTCACGGTATTTCTCGTCGATGGACCTCAAAAGTGGCTAGTTGGCAAATTGAGGTCGACGAACGCGACAGAGAAAAGACTGCTTTCGTGACGCCTGACGGGCTGTATGAATTTAAACACTTGCCATTCGGATTATGCTCAGCTCCAGCGACATTTCAAAGAATGATGGACACGGTTCTATCTGGCCTGAAATGGCAGACGTGTTTGGTGTACCTCGATGACGTCATAGTCTTTTCAGAAACTTTCGAGGAGCACCTAAGGAGGCTGTCGTTGGTCTTTCTAGCGATTCGGTCCGCAGGCCTGACACTGAAAGCAGAGAAATGCCACTTCGGTTTCGAGGAACTCCAATTCCTAGGTCATGTTGTAAGCCACAACGGTGTTCGTCCTGACCCCGACAACATTACGGCCGTCACGAAATTTCCAGCGCCAACGGATAAGAAGTCAGTGAGGCGTTTTCTGGGACTCTGCGCATATTACCGAAGGTTTATAGCCAACTTCTCACACCTTGCCGCGCCGCTAACACGCCTTACAAGGGAAGACGTTCCATTTGTATGGGGCGAAGAAGAACAAGCGGCATTTGACGAAACTCCGGCAGCGCCTACAAACGCCTCCTGTACTGGCTCACTTTGACGAGGACGCGCCTACAATGATTCACACGGACGCCAGCAATGTAGGCTTGGGCGCTGTGCTCGTCCAGTGGCAGGACTCAGCAGAACGAGTGATTGCATACGCAAGCAGGACGCTCACGCGCGCCGAAGCTAATTACTCAACGACAGAAAAGGAGTGCCTTGCCGTCGTATGGGCTGTTATGAAGTTCCGTCCATATCTCTATGGCCGTTCCTTCCGCGTGGTCAGCGACCATCATTCACTGTGCTGGCTGACCAACTTAAAGGACCCACCTGGTCGACTGGCACGTTGGCGTATACGACTTCAAGAATTTGATATGACGGCGGTCTACAAATCTGGACGGCAGCACTCCGACGCTGATTGCCTCTCAAGGTCACTGCTGGTCCGACGCTGCTAGACGCACGTCATGGCTATGCTACAGTGGCGACGAGGATGGGTGAGCACAGTGTTGAGTGAGCACTACAATCCCAAGCGACACGAAATCACAGAAAGTTACAAGTTTTTCAGTCGGTGTCAAGCGGAGCGTGAGCCCATTAATGAAATTCTTGTCGATATTCGCCGAATAGCGGATAATTGCAAGTTTGGCAGTGCTTTAAATTGCATGCTACGAGATTGCATTGTGTGTGGTGTCCGGTCAAGTGCACTACAGAAGCAGCTACTTGCGAAGAGGGAATTAACATTAGAAGACGCTGAAGCGATGGTCCTTTCAGCTGAAGCTGCAGATAGTGGCATGAAAAACATGAACGAATCGGCATTGACACCAGTGTTGAAAGTAGGAGTATATCAGCACAAAACACCGCAAGACGAGAGACGGAGGGCTACACGTCAAGAATGCTCAAGCTGTGGTAGTGCAAAGCACAATGAGAGCGGTTGCACCTGATCCAACTCTCGCGGTTATCGCTGTGGAGGACGCGGTCATCTTGCAAGGAAATGCCGAAGCAGGGGTGCTCACGAGCAAGGAACAGCAAGGAGGGCGCAAGCCAACATTCTCACGGGGACGGAAGCTACGACAGACGACGAACACGAAGCAGCACACATCTGGACCTCGGCCTCGGAACGGAAGAGTTGTCTGGTGCCACCAATTCGCCGAACGTTCTCTTGGTGTGGTGTGCAGCTTACCATGGAAGTCGATACTGGGTCGCCCGTTTGTGTTATTCCACGTCAACTGTACGAGAAGCACCGCGACCAATGGCCGAAACTGAAACCATCCAGTGTGAAATTATCCTTCTACACAGGACGATTGCCAGTGCTTGGGGAGCTTGCGCTCAGTGTTTTCCATAAGGGAGCGACGGTGAAGTGTGCGCTGACCGTGTTAGACTGTGCTGGACCAAGCCTCTGCGGTCGAGATTTAATCCAGCTGCTGGAAGTCGCTGGTTCTCCGGTGGTTCGCGTTGCAGGAGACTCAAAGCCAACAAAACAAACGGGCAAGGCCAGTGTGAATAGCATATTCACCGACTTCCACGACGTGTTTTCCGAGGAACTGGGGCTCATCACAGGCCCTCCGGTCAGTCTGCACCTCAAAGAAGGCGCCATACCTAAGTTCTGTACGTACAGACCCATTCCATATGCGCTACGCGACCGCGTGTCACTTGAACTTGATCGGTTAGTTTCCTTGGGCGTGTTATCACCGGTGGCACACTCGGAATGGGCGTCACCTATAGTCGTAGTTCTTAAGAAAGACGGCGCAGTGAGAATCTGCGGTGATTTCAAGGCCACAGTAAATCCCGCATGCGCCACTGAACAATATCCCTTGCCCATCATTGAAGATATGTTTGCGCAACTACACGATGGGGATTGTTTCAGCACACTGGATTTACGGGACGCATACAATCAAGTGGCAATGGGTGATTCGGCAAAGAAAATTTGCGTCATTAACACACCAAAAGGGCTTTTTTGCTACAACCGACTGCCTTTCGGAATAGCCTCTGCACCCGCGATATTCCAAAGAAAAATGGATGAGGTTCTAGCTGGTCTTGTGGGTCACAAGCTTATCTTGACGACGTGCTCATTTCTGAAAGATCAAGCGCCAGCGGTGAAAGGCTGAAAAACGTTTTGGAGCGGTTTCGAGAGAGAGGCGCAAAGTTGAGACCCGATAAGTGCAAGCTGCGCAGCCCAGCAGTTACCTATCTCGGGCATCGCATCGATCGCGATGGGCTTCATCCGATAGAGAAAAACCTCGACGCTATCATGCAGGCGCAGAGCCCCCGTAATGTCAGCGAACTGCGTTCTTTTTTGGGAATGATTACGTTCTACGCGAGGTTTCTGCCGAACATGTCTACCACACTTCTTCCTTTGTATCAGCTGCTGGAAAAGAATGCGTGCTGGCACTGGGAACAGGCTGAAGAGCTTGCGTTTAAGGTTGCTAATCAAAGCCTCGAAGCAGCCAAGGTTCTCGTCCATTTCGACCCTTCCAAGGAACTAGAACTTGAGTGCGACGCGTCTCCATACGGAGTGGGCGCGGTCTTGTTTCACACGATCGGTAACGTTCACAGGCCGATCGGTTTTCGCTCGCGTACGTTAACACAGGCGGAGCGCAACTATTCACAGCTCGAGCGAGAGGCGCTGGCACTGGTATTTGGCGTAACTAAATTCCGCGACTACCTTCTAGGTCGGGAATTTACCTTGGTAACTCACCACCAACCATTGCTGGGCCTGTTGAGGTCAGACCGGCAGACGCCCACCATGGCCGCTGCCCGGATACAACGTTGGGCGCTTCAGCTGGGGGCCTACCGGTACCAGCTGCAGTACGCACCAAGACGACAGATGCTGAATGCGGATGCCCTAAGCCGACTGCCGCTGCAAACTACGGAAACTGACGAAGACGGTGAGCCACCCGAATATGTACTCTCGCTAAACCAGCTGAACAACGGTGTTGTGACAACGCATGAGCTGAAGGCTTTCACCGCTTCAGATCCTGTCCTGGCAGAAGTCAAACGGTGCATACTACATGGGTGGCCCAGACACGCAAACGGGCTGGCAAGGGACATACTGCCATTTTTTGACTGTAAGCTAGAGCTATCCGTTGCACATGACCTTGTTTACTGGGGCAATAAGGTCATAATACCAGCCGAAGCAAGAGTGCAAGTGCTGCAGCTTTTGCACGAGACTCACCAGGGTTCGCCGGCTATGAAATCTGTCGCGCGCTCTTTGTTTTGGTGGCAGGCCTAGACAGAAATATTGAAGAGGTGTCTACTCAATGCCAGAACTGTGTTCAAAATTTGCCGATGCCAACCGCGGCGCCCGTTGTCAAGTGGCCGGAAACCGGCGAAAGGTGGTCCCGCATTCACATTACTACGCGGGGCCGATCAGCGGAAAAATGATACTCGTCATAGTTGACGCCCACACGAAATGGCTCGAAGCCGTGCCTCTGTCACATGCTTCAACGGAAACCACCATTAACTGCTTGCGTGGCATTTTCAGCAGGTTTAGGACACCACGCACAATCGTTTCCGACAACGGGACTCAGTTTTCTAGCCATGATTTTGAGAAATTCGTGGCAAACAACAACATAGTGCACCTCCGATGTGCGCCCTACCGCCCCCAGTCTAATGGGGCAGCGGAAAGGGCAGTGTGAACTATAAAAGATGGCCTTCGAAAAATGAGGAAAGGAAAGCTAGAGGAGAACCTGATACGCTTGCTGTTTAACTATCGGAGGACGCCGCAAAAGTGCGGTAAATCCTTAGCAGAGTTACTCTTAGGTTACCAAATACGCTCACGGCTGGACACATGTTTTCCTCCAGCCCTTACAGTATCAAATAAAGATCAAGAGGATTGGCTGCCGCTACCAGGAAGTGACGTATACGCCCGCAATTATGGTGCGGGGAGCAAATGGACGCCTGGCAATGTGAAGGCGGCGTCTGGAGCGAGAATGGTGACCGTGGACACTCCGGACGGGGTCGTCCAGCGGCATGTAGATCAACTTCGCCCGCGGCAGGACTCGCCAAGTGAGCAGACACCATTAACCACTGCCACAAGTCCCAGCGAGCCAGACCAAGCAACAGAACTATCGCCTCCGGAAGCGGTAAGCTCGGATGAAGGCATGTCTTCGCGGCTCATCCCTAATGATGCTGGTTCGGCACAACGTGCATCACCGAAGACCACGGCGGTCCCGATGAATACCGGTGTCGCCCAACAAGCCCTCAGGTGTTCAACAAGAGAACGCAAGACAGTACAACGCTTTAAATTCTAAGGGGGAAGGAATGTTGTGTCTTCGCAGTTTCGGTGTGTGTATGTGTGCGCGCACCTGTTATCGCCTCTGCTGGCCGCCTGCACCACATCAGACTGTTGCTACTACCACGTGTGCATCGTTATCTGTTTACCACTACGCTGCCTATAAATACGTTCTACACTTTTGAATAAAGGGCTTTTTCATTCTGCTGACTACTTTGGTGCAATGCTGGTCCGACGCTGCTAGGCGCACGTCATGGCTATGCTACAGTCACCGATCGAGCACACAGCCAATGATGATGACGAAATAACTTTTATAGGGGTGGTTGACACGACTTCTGTTTCCCGTCAACAACGCGAAGACAACGAGTTGCTTCCTATTATTGAATTTCTGGAAGGCCGTACTACAAGCGTACCTCGACATTTCGCAAGAAACTTGCCATCCTTCTGCTTGCGCAACAATGTTCTGTACAAGAACTTCTCGTCGAACGGAAGCGCCTGCTTACTTGTAGTACCAACGTCTATGCGTGAGGAAATACTTGGATCCTGCCACGATGAACCGACGTCCGGCCACCTGGGATACACGCGCACAATAGCCAGAATCCAGCAAAAGTATTATTGGCCGAAGCTCGCATCCACCGTAAAACATTACGTACGCACGTGCCTGGACTGTCAACGGCGGAAAACTCCACTTTTGAAGCCTGCTGGATCTTTACAACCAGTCCAGGTGCCTACCATGCCTTTTGCCCAAATTGGGATGGACCTTCTGGGATCGTTCCCGACGTCGGCGTCAGGAAACAAGTGGGCAATAGTCGCCACCGATTATCTTACGCGCTATGCCGAGACAAAAGCTTTACCGAGCGGTACCGCTATGGAGGCAGCACGGTTTTTTGTTGAGAACGTAGTCTTGAGGCACGGTGCGCCTGCAGTAATAATAACAGACAGAGGTACTGCCTTCACGGCAGCACTCCTCAAGAAAGTTCTTGAACTCAGCGGCACAGCCCACCGCAAAACGACGGCCTACCACCATCAATCTAACGGCTTAACAGACTATTGCGGACATGCTCAGTATGTGCGTTGACCACAAAAATTGGGAAGACATTTTACCGTACGTTACATTCGCCTATAATACGGCCCAGCAAGAAACGACGCGAAGGACGCCATTCTGTCTTCTCTATGGCCGAGAAGTGACCACGATGCTTGATGCAATGTTGCTGCACGACGGCGATGACACAAATACAGACGCTGACGAGTTCACTCAGCGTGCGGAGGAAGCACGTCAGCTTGCGCGCGTCCGTATTATTAGGCAGCAGAACTCGGACGCGCAACGTTACAACTTACGCCACAGATATGTCACCTATCGTCCAGGCAAGAAAGTGTGGGTTTTTACTCCTATTCGCCGCCGAGGGCTTTCTGAGAAACTACTGAGGAGATACTTCGGTCCATACGAGGTTGTCCGATGTCAACTACGAGGTCGTACCTCACAGCCCTTCGAGAACGCGCTCTCCTAAACCCGAAGTTGTGCACATTATGCGTATGAAACCATACTGCTCCGAGTGACGTGCCACACAAGACTCACAGTATCGCATATGAGCATCGGGACGATGCTCTCTCCACGGAGGGAGGCGAATGGCACGTGCAATCTGCGGCTTGGAAAGAAAGAAGTTCTCGCTCTGTTTGAAGAAGAAGACGAGTTCCACGCCTGATCTTTTCAGTCTTGTTTTTCAATTAAAGTGTCCTGCTCTGTTCCCGATTCCTGCTGTTCCTGCATCGCGACAATATGCAAGGTGGCAGAAAACCGAAAAATGGTTAGAAATAGAGGAACAGTTGAACAGAGAACAGATAGCGGTGTGCGCCGTTACAGAAACGCACCTTCGGGACTCGGAAGGGCCACCAATTATTGCAAATTATGTGTGGGAAGGGTGCAACAGGACAAAATCAGAAAGAAAAGGTGGGGGAATTGGTATGCTAATTCATCGGGAAGCAAACTGATGTAGGGCTACTTCGACATGTGAAGAGCACCTCTGGGTATCTGGAACGGTAAGCGGGAAGAAAACTATGTTGGGTGTAGTTTACATGTGGACTGGACATAACTGCAAAGAGAAAAATCAGGAGTTAGTGAATTGCATAAGCAAGGATGTTCAAAACTTTGGTAACGGGGCCGAAATAATCCTCATAGGAGATATGAATGCTCATGTGCATGCCCTCGACGGATATACAGATTATAACGGGAAGTTGATGGTAGAGCTCTGCGAACAACATAGTCTCGATATAGTTAACATGAGTCCTAAGTGCGATGGGCAGGTAACATGGGAGGTCGGAAGCAGGCAGTCAACAATCGATTACTGCCTCATGACAGAAGGAATTCACGAAAAGTTGAGACAAATGAGCATAGATGAGGAAGGGAGTAGCAGCTTGGGAAGTGACCATAAACGCATAACTTTGCAAATGGGCTATGTAGATTGTAAAGTCGGGCAGCTCTTTTCTAAGTGAAAAACAAATTAGGAATGTAGTCGCAACAGTCGAGGACATAGTGAGCAGCACAAAAGGCAAAGTGTGGGATTATAATGAGCTTATTAATCTAATAAGGACTGAAATTACGAAAGAAAAACAAAAGAGGTGCTGGAGGGGAAAGCGAAGGCCAAAACGATGGTGGAACAGGGAAATTCAGGGCGCAATTGAGAATCGATGGGAAGCATCTCGAATACATAGGCAGGCAAAAAAGGAGCAGAGGCCACAAGACGAAGTCAAACAAAAATGGGAAACATATCTCGAGAAAAAAGCCCTGGTACAGAGTCTAGTTGAAGCCAAGATTAAAGGCCAAAGTGAACGTTGGATATCGGACATTCGCGAAAAGAAGGACGCATCTAGGCTTTTCTGGAACCACCTGCAATCGCTGGAGAAGAAAACTGTAACTATGCAACGGCATATTGTGGATGAAGAAGGAAATAAATTGGAGGGGTACGACGCATTGAATTATACTCGAAACGCAACAGCCGATTCCTTTAAGAAACATGACGAAACTCCCTTTACGACGTGTAACAGTAGCAAGGGAGACCAAGTGGAAGAACTAGTTCTGGAAAATTTCAATTGGAAGAATGCGGAGGAAATGATTCCCAAACGAACAGCCACAGGATTAGATCAGGTTAGCATTACTGTAATAAATGAGCTCGGAAGAAACAGCAAAGAAGCCCTATTAAAAGCAATTGAAAAAAGCTTAAAGGACAGGCGGATACCGGACAGTTGGCGTCAAAATAGGATGAAGTTCATATATAAGGGCAAGGGAGAGAAAAATAACATTCGCTCATATATAGACCGCTGACTATTACATCAGTACTCTAAAGGTTGGCGATGCAGGCAATTAAATTGAAAATGCAGATATGGACAGAGCTTAATGGCACTTTTAGTGAACTCCAAAATGGATTTCGAGTCTACAGGAGATTAGATGATAACCTTTTTGCGCTTACGCAGTGTATCGAAATAGCCAGAAAAGAGAACAGACCTTTACATTTGGCATTTTTGGATATTAAAGGTGCGTACGACAATGTGAATCAGAATATTTTATGGGACATAATGAAAGAGGTTGGCAAAGGAGATGACTATATAGGGCTCTTAAAGGAAATATACAGTGGAAATACAGTATGTGTGGAATGGGAAGGTATGGCGAGTAATGGTAGAATGGAGGCCGTCGATATAGGTAAAGGGTTGAGGCAGGGATGCCCGTTGTCCCCACTATTATTCATGCTTTACATGAGGAGAATGGAGAATGCATTGGAGATGAGCAATATTGGTTTTAAGCTGTCGTACAGACAGGCAGGTATAGTGATAGAACAAAAGCTCCCCGGGTTGTTTTATGCAGACGATATTGTGCTATTCGCAGACAGTCAAACAGATTTGCAGGGTCTGGTTAATGTATGTGGTCGGGAAAGCGAAGATTTAGGGCTAAAATTAAGTGTGACAAAATGCGGCTGGATGATATTCATTGATAGCAACGATCAGACCATATCAATACAGGGCGAGGAGACACCCAGAGTACGAGAGTACAAATACCTTGGGATATGGATAAATGATGGGAATAGATACATGGAAGTACAAGAAAAAGCTATGATAGCTTTTTCTTGTACCTGGCGTATACGTGAAAACCACAAACAACATATACAAAGATTGCACAGCCACACTACTCCTACATGAGAGAAGCAGAGAAATCCCGATCAGGAGAGGTGTGAGACAGGGAGATACAATATCCCCGATGCTATTCACTGCATGTTTAGAGGAAGTCTTTAAACGTCTAGACTGGGAAGAAAAGGGCATTCGAATGGACAGGGAATATCTAAACAATTTAAGATTTGCAGACGACATTGTGCTCTTTAGCAATGATGGTGACGAATTACAAAACATGATTGATGACCTAAACAGGGAAAGCATTAAAATCGGATTAAAAATGACCAAAGTTATGCTGAATAGCTTAGCTAAGGAACAGGAATTTAAAATCAACAATGAACCCCTACAATGTGTAAACGAATATGTATATCTGGGACAGTTAATATCAGGAACTCCTACCCAGGAAAACGAAATTCTCCGTAGAATAAGGCTGGGCTGGAGCGCATTCGGAAGGCATTACGAAATCATGACCGGAAACTTACCGCTCTCATTAAAGCGAAAGGTATTCAATCACTACATTCTCCCAGTACTAACGTACGGTGCAGAAACATGGAGAATAACGAAAAAAACTAGAGATGAAACTAAGGAGCACGCAACGTGCAATGGAAAGAAAAATGATAGGGGTGACGCTAAGAGATAAAAAACGAGCGGAATGGATCAGAGAACAGACAGGAGTAGCCGATATTATCTTATCAATTAAAAGAAAGAAGTGGACCTGGACAGAACATGTCATGAGGAGGAAGGATAATAGGTGGACAGTAAGAGCGACGGGGTGGATTCCACGAGAGGGAAAGCGCGGCAGGGGTAGGCAAAAGGTTAGATGGAGCGATGAAATTAAAGAGTTTGCGGGCATAAAGTGGAACCACCTCGCTCAGATAGGGTGGATTGGAAATCGTTGGGAGAGGCCTTCGTCCTGCAGTGGACCTAAACAGGCTGATGATGATGATGATGATGATGATGAGTTAAAGGAAAGAGGAACTCCGCAATAGTGAAGCATAGAGCGCTGTGGGGTTACAACAGGTACGAGGTAATTCGAGGTTTGTGGACAGGTGTAATGGTGCCAGCACTTACATTCGGAAACTCAGTGGTGTGCATGAGGTCAGAGGTACAATCAGGGCTGGACGTCAATCAGAGGACGGTCGGACGTCTCGCACTGGTCGCCCGTCCCCAGCAGCTTCCGAAGGACACGCACACGCCCACACACAAGCACGAACAAACAAGGGTAAAAAAAAATACGATGTGCGCGAAACGACCGGAAACGACACAGAGCAAAGCCGTGTCAATGCGAACGAGGGGCGAAGATTTGTGGTTTGACGCAGCGGGGTGGGGTGAATAGTGGGGCGTCTACTGAAAAAAAAAAAAAAGGAAGAAAAAAGCACGGCTCCTTCTGCTCTCCGTGTCTCTGTGGAACCGCGCGCATTATGAGCGACGCCGGGGATGAAGCCGACTCCTTGTTGTTGTTTTGGACCACAGTCCGAGACGGTTACTGTGCTTTGAATTCGTAGTCGCTACAGGTTTCTGGTCGTTTGAGGGGTTGGTACAATTTAATTATAATGAAAAATGCATTTGCGGTAGTGTTTTTTTACCAGTGCAAGACTTCGTCATAGTGTAAATTGTACCTGTGCACGACCGCCTCGGCTCATACGAAGAATTCACCTACTGAGCAACGGCGGTCGTGTTTTGTTCTTTTCAACTCGTCGGTACTTGCACCCTCCAGTAGGGAAAAACAAGGCAAAGGGCGTATTTATCAGTAATGGCTGAGGGTCGCTACAGATCCCCAAATGAAGGAGGCTGCCTGTTTCTAAAATAGTTCGCGCCGAAGCATTCTTAGGGTGATAGACCTGGCGTGTTGTTTCTTGCGTGCTTCGCACCGACATTACTTTTCTTGCGATAAGCAGTGCTCGGTGCTACAATATTCTAGTGGAATCTTTAGGGCTCAGTACTTGTTGAGTGTTTGTTTAAGGAACCAATGATTGTTATTCGTGTGATCTATGTAAAGAACCTAAGATAGTCACTCCTACGGTCTATGTTACTCTGGGTATACGGAGATCTCAAGAATTTCGTAGCTGAGAGGCTGCTGCTACTCGAGCCAAAACATGATCGCATTCCGGCGCCCTTGCCCTCTGCAGGCAAGGCGAAAAGAAAAAAAAAAACTCCGATGGCTGTGAAATAGAAATAAATGGCACTCCACCACCGCACTCGGTCAAGCACGTTTGGCCGACGCACAAACGAGCCCTCTGGCCAGCACAAAAGCGCGCGCTCGGCGCTACAGTCTCCAGCTACCTCGTGCCGCAGTCAATGGCCAAGCTAGCGCCGATGTGGTCGGCAGCCTATGCCCGCCCGTGTACTACCCGAACACTTACTGCAACTGAGTCGGCACAGAACCTGTAGCCGAGCGAGGACCAACACTGGCCAAAAGGCGATGGTCGGCCAATTTTGCTTGGGCAATGCTTCAGCCCATACACCTTCAACACACACCAACAGTACATTTGAGGGCTGCTGCGGAGGAGTTTGACTGAGTCTGAAAGATGCAGCTTTCCCTCCCGAAGCTGCACTGCTTAGTTTTCCGGTCGGTGGTCCGAGGACGAAGTAGCTGGTCGAAGGGGAGAAGTGGAGCGCCGCATCGGTGATGGAGAGCGACGACGTGAAAAATGGGAGGGCCGGCTCCGTTGAAGCCCGGAGGAGATGGTGAGCGACGCTCGTAACGTTGGTAGGGGCGACCATGTTGCGGAGGCGGAGGAGCAAACTCGTCCCTTTCATAATAGTCGTAACCCCGTCTTTCGTCCTGTTGACGGCGCCGGCAAAACCTCGAGATGTGGCCACGGATCCCGCAGTAATAGCATACAGGTCGAGGTGGGCGCCATACGTTTGGAGCTGGAAGTGGTGTTCGTGGTGAGAGAACGTTCACCGAACCGTGCATTGTGGGCGTGTGGACGAGTGGCTGTGGGGGAGGCGCGAGGGCTGCAACCTGAGCATAAGTTGGCGTCGGTAGGGGGTTGGGAGGGCGTTGGTAGGGGGGTGGGGTAGGAACTTGTGCGCACGTCATGGCAACAAGCTCTTCCCTGACAACGTCGCGGAGGCTGCTGCCAGGATGCGTCGTACAGAGCTCATGTGCACAAGACGTAGCCTGTGTCTGGAGTTCCTCGCGGATGATGGAACGGATTAGCGCCCGTAGCTCGCTGTCATTGGTGGCCCTCAGCTCAGTGTCAGGCTGCAAGCGGAGCAGATGAAGCTCGTCAAGGCGCTGACACGTGGCTACGATATCGGAGACCGTAGTCGGGTTCTTCACTACAAGGGCGTTCAACGCCGCAGCTCCAATTCCTTTGAGCAGGTGGCGTACCCTGTCAGTCTCCGTCATAGCGGTATTCACGCGGCGACAAAGGGCCAGGACATCTTCGATGTACGAAGTGTAAGATTCGCCGGTTTGCTGGACACGCTCCGCTAGCTTCTTTTTTGCGATGTCTGATCGGATTGAGGGGTTCGCGAAAATCTGCCGTAGCTGCTGCTTAAAGGAGGCCCAACTCACGAAGTCAAGCTCGTGGTTAAAATACCATGTCTTGGCTACTCCTGTGAGGTAGAAGGCTACGTGTGTGAGCTTCGCAGGGTCGTCCCAGTGGTTGATAGCACCCACGCGGTCGTACTGCTCCAACCACTCTTCAACGTCGTCACCACGAAGGCCAGCGAACATTGGTGGATCCTTCTGAGGGGTGGTGACCATGCAGGAAGGGATTCGCATCGGGGCAGGCACCGTGGACGGTCCCGCGTTCGCGTGCTCGTCGTGAGACATGGACGAGGGCTGTCGGTTCAAGCGGCGACCTGAACGGAGCTCCAGGGGTGTATTATAGCGAAAGTCGTGGGGCACCGGTAGAGCGAGAGGACTGAGGAACGGGACAGCACAATCCACCACTTGTGAGACAACGTTCAGACCGCAAGCCTCTTCCTCTTTATTGTCGAGACCGAGCCCCGCTGCCCCAGCCTAAGCGGTGATGATGAATATTTACAGGTGAGAAGATGAAGCAGATGAACAATGCTCACAATATATATATATATATATATATATATATATATATATATATATATATATTATAAGGGACCGTTTAATCTGGCCGATCACGAATATCAGACCGTCCACGTGATGATGATATGTACAGATGAGAAAGAAATACAGGTGATGATGCTGTCCAGAGATGAAAAAGAGTCATTCGTAGACCGCACTCACACTAATGCAGTAGAAGCGGCCGCCCGGCTGCGCATTGTCATGAAACCAGGCGCGTGTACGGCTTCAATCGAGCGACATGAACAATATTGGTGCCACGGCAATAAAGGTCGGACGGCTTTCGGATTGGCGATACGCGGTAGTTAACGGGGGATGTCTTTTCAATGACCATGTAGGGTCCAATAAAATGACTGGCGAATTGTTCGCACAAGCCCGGAACGCGCACAGGTGTCTGTAGAAGAACTTCATCTCCTGGGGAAAAATTCACAGGGCGGTGAGTCGAATCGTAGCGCTCTTTCCGAACTTCCTGAGAGATGCTGGTGTTGATGCGAGCCCGATGACGGCAATTCGCGAGACGGGACAAGAACTATTCGGCATTGTATAATAGAACAGATATATCACTAACACATTTTTCACCTGCTTTTCTGATAAAGTAAGCCTCCAAGGTTTCACGTGCTGTTTTATGCTTAGTTCTGCCTAGTACTCTCACTCCGCGGAAACGTGGTTCACAACCAGTGCAGGCAATGCAATGAACGACAAGATTCGTCCTCTCCTTGTTGGCTAGGTCTTTTGCATGCTCCCTGAGTCGGTCGTTAGCGCAACGCCCCGTCTGGCCGATGTACATTTTGCCGCAGGACAGGGGAATCTCGTAGACGACGTTTTTGGTGCACTGTACAAAGCGTGTTTCGTGGTTCTTACAGCCACCCTTATTGTCCGCACAGGAGATGTGACGGCTTCGCAAAACGAGATGTGACGGCTTCGCAACACCGGGCCCTCCATGGTAAAAGAAAGCGCTTCTATCACAACGTCTTTAAATATCACAACAGGAGGTGTGAACAATCAAGGCAGGGAGAGTGAGGCGGTCTACACTCGTGGCATCAGAGAAGAAATGAAGGGCGAAGAAGAACAAGCGTTCTGTAAGGTCTAGAATAAATAACGGACGACACCCGTCTGTCTGTAAAGTATGTGTATCACTTAATCACCTTTAGGAAAAGCTAGAATATATATATATATATATATATATATATATATATATATATATATATATATATATATATATATATATATATATATATATATATATATATATATAAAGTTAAGGGTCTTCTAGTGTTGCGAGGCTGCCGGCAGTTGTACTTTGACTGACGTTCAACATACTGTGCTCATGCTGGTAGGATGCCTGTAGAAGGTGGCTGATGTTTAAGATGCGCTGCCAGTAATAAAAAGTTGTCTGCATAAATGCTTGAAAGTCGGTCAAGATTCCTGGAGGTCGAACGAGGGCACTTTCAAAAAGTTTTATTCGTGGAGCCTCCTCTATCCCGTGGGCCTTTCGGTCGTTCTCGCCAAAAAGAGTGCATGTGGCCACCATCGCGCGCAAATGCGCCTCTTATATCGCTGCACACATACACTCGAAGGAGGCGTAGATTAGCCGAAATACTTTGAGACGCTCATATTCCATGCATGTTAAGAATTCTTATGCCGCCTCTCCACTCCTACTCGTAAAACTTCACGACTGCCTAGAATATGTCGTCGAACAAAATTACCCGCTAATTTAACGTTTTGCTGGGGCTGCATTCCTTCCTGAAGCCACAGGTGATCGGGATGGGCTACGCAGAAGGAATCAAGTGATTCATATATCCTTAGGAGTAAAGTTAACTCGGGCCATATGGCTTCAGTGGCATCTACCTTCGAGTGACTTGCTGCCTCCCACAGCCAGACCA
The DNA here is from genome assembly GCA_013339685.2 of Hyalomma asiaticum. NCBI lineage: Eukaryota > Metazoa > Arthropoda > Arachnida > Ixodida > Ixodidae > Hyalomma > Hyalomma asiaticum. The sequence goes on from CM023487.1 coordinate 97,631,308, forward strand.
AGGAGTCTTTTTTATTTCGAAATGGCTTGTGGTGAGGATTGAATAGCTCAATGCTGCATACACAGCTTAACGTTCCTCAGAAATCCCCTATTACCAAATTGTTAATGTACCGCTAGTGGCACCGACAAATACTTGCCATAATGGGAGTGTCGCTGGTTGTGTGATGTGGTCAAGGCAGGTATCTAATAGCAATGTGAGCGCGTTCCTGTCTAGAGTACAGCAGTCGGATGCTGGGCAAGGCGGCTAGATATTGGAAAGTGCACAAGCTGGGTGGCTTCTAGCTGAGAGTAACTAAAGAAATCTGCAGCATGCACGCCTAGAATTATGACTTCATGGTTTTACGCAGCCATCAGTAATCTTTTCCACACTTAGAATACCGAACATGGCTCGAATTCCTGACTGAAAAGTACGACAATCCCTAAGCATATTCTTATGAGATGAGAACGCGAAAGCGTTTCTTTTGGCTAGATTGCTGTTGCGGAAGTTTGCTGCAAACTGGTGTTGCCCAGTTGTGTTATAAAGAATGAAGCAGTGTGGGAGGGCGGGCTCTGTATGTTCAGATGATTTCATGCCATCTAAGTGTTGTGGATACTTCACGTGCCCTCTTGTATTTTGTCGTCCAGGCAGTGTACCTAGATATGCCCAAGTCAGGTTCCGGGCATGTCGAAGTAATACCACCGCCACGGCGTCCTGGGTGGTGTCATTACACCGTCACCGGTATCGTCACCCTATTATCATTCCGGCGACCCCGTACTTAGGCCCATGTAAAAAGGCAATACCATGGCCTTCTGATCAGAGTAGGAGGTGGATACATACATAACATGTCGCACAATGTATGTACAGTGGTCAACTCTCATATCTATAACGCCGGAGCGTCGTGCTCGGAACTGCACGAGCGACATCTACAGTTGGAAACGGGACACCTCTGAGCATGCGCATCACCACTGACGCGCTTGCCTTGCAGTTTCTGTCCTTGTTTATCGCCAAGGCCGCGATAACTACTTTGGCCGGCAGAAGCGCTGTCAGTCATATAGCGCCGGAAAAAAAAAGTGCAATCACCCGCATCGGCGCGTTTTCTACTGCGTACCTATATTCTCGGTTTTCGGTATCATATCGTACCGGCAATGCGCGGCATAATGTATATTGCGCATCGCTCTGTGAATTTTTCATAGCGCGTTGCGTTTATTGCCGCGGGCTGTCATTTTATTTCGTAAACCTACTGTTAATTGTATTTCACCAACGATGCGTTGCCTGCCACTAAATGTAGTTTGGATTGCCCATTCATGCGACGATGAGTCCGTCCTTCGTCGGTTGTAGCCTTTAATGACCGTTGACGGAGAGCATCAGCAAGCCGACCTTCCTTATAGAATGCTTCGAGCACTCTATTCACATATGGAAGTGCAAAATTCTATACCGGCCAAAAGACAGCTTCCGAGCAGCCTGCCACCCCCCCCCCCCCCCCGAAAAAAAAACAGAAAACATATACAGTTCATAAGTAGGCGTAAATCTGTTGTTGGGACAATGTGACCGCGAAGGGAGAATTCGAACGCAGCACAGCTTGCGTCGGGTGCTGCCAACAATACCCTTCGTTTCTTTTCCTTTTTGTTTCTTTTATTGCGCTAAACCGTTGACAGCGCTACTGACGGCCAAAGCGGTTATCGCATCCGCGGTGATAACCAAGGGTCGAGAATGCAAGGCATGTGCGTCAGTGGCGCTGCGCATGCTCAGAGGTGTCCCGTTTCCAACTGTAGATGTCGCTCGTGCAATTCCGAGCACGACGCTCCGGCGTTATAGACATGAGAGTTGACCACTGTACGTATGGGTCGGTGGTGAATGCGGGATTGATGGACATACGCCTCGACGTCGGGATGGCCTCATTGGGTGCCATCATTTCGAGATGGAACTCAGCACGCATGGCGGCGAGGAACGATGGGCTAGGTTGCGCATTCGTGCGCCTAGTGCTGCTACGGCGACGCCACGCAGCTGGGAGCACGCTTTCGCCAACCCAGCGAAGAAACGGGGTTTCGCGGTCGCACAGCACTGCAGGTAGCTACTGCAGAGCGGAGCGCAAGCCGACTGCCGCTGTGGCGAGTGTTGGCGCCGGCGTCACTTTCGGTGGGAGAGGTCACGTGCTTTCCGGGCACAGCTTTTGGGGACGCTTTTTGCGGACGGCAGCTGGGCGCGTGCTCTCGCCAACCTTCCTTGCATCTCCGCCCTCCATCAGGACTTCCTCGACGCGTGTGTTATGTTCGGGGATAGATCGGCGGGGAAGAATAGGCGACGGTAGCCTAGCGCATGGCTTTTCTGTAGAAACGTCATGGTCTTCACTCAGTGCGCAGTAAAAGCGGCGGCTTTGTTCCCGCGACGCATGCGGTCAGTAATTGCTGTGACGTACATAGCTGCACAGCAGAGGGGACATGACGGGTGAGAGGTGTCTTCACTGCGAGCATTTTCGGAGGAAACGGGGCATCCGAGAAAGGAACAACAGGTGGAGAGTCGCTTGCAAAAACAGTGGGGCTCCCTGTCAAAGATCTCCTTTGACCTTTCTGCTTGTTCGAACTGTCGCCAAGGGGTTGCCCGTTCGGAAGAAATGATCCCTCCGTGGAAATGTACGGAAGTGCTTTTGGGTACAATAGACCTGTCTAGCAGTTCTCTTGAAGGGGCGGCTTGGTTGCATGCCGCCGGGTAAACAGAGTGGCAATGTGGGCCTGCTGCAGAGTTCTGCTAACTGATCACGGGATCAGTGGCCGATGATATCTTTCGGAGAAGGTCGGTGCAACAAGTGGGTTGAAGTGTGGGAACGCGAAGGCGTACGAGTGCATTGGATTCGTTCCCACCATCCTGTAATTTGGTCGTTACGAGTAGCGAGTGCAGCGCCTGTACAACAATGTGGGACAGCAGTAATTTACTCGTGTCTTACACAGACGAATACATGCAAGTGATATCACGCGTTGTAGGGCAACCGTTGCTGCGCGTTCTTTCACTGTGGCATTGCAGTCGTGAGATTTCAGTTCAGGGCTGCGAAATTTACGTGCATGTGATGTGGATGTGAAAATCGCGCACTGTTTCTTGTGGCATGCCAGCAGAACTGCCGCAGGCAATCATGACGTCTTATGGTGGTGGAATGACTTCTAGCAGCTCAGCATTCATATGAGCATGAGTGTCGTTGTGCTCGTTCTCGGTCACATTTAAACTTTGTCAGAGGCATGTGACTGGTTTGCGAATGTTCGTTATTATTATTTCTCATTGTCCACGCTGTTGCGGTTTTCTGCATTTTGGGGTTCGTCATTCTTGCAGACCGCAAATACCAAAACAATTACACGACCTGTTATCTGGTTCCACAGTATTGTTACAGGGACGCTGTTGTGCACAGTAGATTTTTGGTATGCCATAAGCTCTCCAACTTAATGAGCAAACAGACAATTCATTGTCTGTTTGCTCATTAAGTTGTTTTTAACAAATAAAGAACGAGCCCTTGACCCCTTCCCTTTCGTTATAAGCTGTCCAGTGTTTCACGTGGTACGGACTGGGGAGTGAAGACTTGAACCAGGTTGCTGGGCTGATGGCGCAGGACAGAGATGATAAGGGGACGAACAACGAACTAAATTAATACGTGTGGCTATGGGTGAGCGGCGTGTTACGACGACCTATACATGAACGTTTGGGCGTATTTTGTTTATTTTTATTATATATTACGGGCGCCGCCAGCTTGTCCGGTGCCGGGATCTAGCGGTGCAGGCCTATACCTATATCGTCAAATCAAAGTCACGGTGCCATTCAACAGTTTTCTGCGGAACGTTTGACATTTTCCACCTACCCCGCGGCATACTCGCTATCCCAAATGAGCCATATTTCGTTGCATTGTACTAACTTCACTATTACCTCATGGAAGGCCGTTTGTGCTGGCGAACTCGAAGCCACAGCGAAAATTTGTTGATGCTATGCACAGCTGTGGAGCGCAGTCACTGTGCCCGTCGATCGCGCGACCTTGAAGGTCCTATTTACTAAAGGAGCCCTGCAACATTTGTAATCTCGATGGCAAACGATGCCTAACAGTCGTGGAGGTTATTGTGAACGTGTGAGCCAAATATTATTGAGCTGCGTGCACCAGGAAATTTTTTATTTGTTTTCAAACACAGCTGTAATTCACATTGCTCTTCGTTCCAACAAATGTCACTAGGCCGTGGACTACTTTGCTCGAGGCAGATATATCACTGGCTGAACTTACGGTCACCGAAAGGTAGTCTGGAATTATATGTTTGTTCATTTTGCATTAAAGAAATAAAGGCAATCTGAGTGCCTGTCTTTAAAAAGACCGAGGTGAGCGAAGGGACCTAATCGTTGGCGCCAGTGACGTTACTTGTTGAAAGAAGAGCATGCAAGTCGTGGGTCGGTGCTGCTAGTGACGTCACTTGTTGAAAATTAGCAGGCGATTACATGATGTATCACTGCTGCTTGCAGCACAATAACATTTGGCTCACACGTTCACAGAAGCCTCAACGACTGATTGGCACCGTTTGCTCAGTGTGTTCAAAAAGTGTTGCAGGGACCCTTTCATACCGAGTGCGCAGTTAGCACGTAAGCACGCCTCGAAGAATATTCCCACCGTCTATGTGTGAAGCATGTGTGTCACTCGATTTCTACATGCTGCGTATGGGAATGCGTCCAAAATAAACTACGAATCAGTAATGTGCAGTTTAACGTTCACGAGTCACATACTATTCGGCGGTGGTAGCATCAGCAGATGCATCAAGCTTCCTGCGGAGACGGCCCGAACACCACTGTATAAATGAGAGAGACATAGACACAGCGCCTTTGCCGCAGGCCGGCTGTTGTATCCTGACTTCTTTCTTCTCTTCCTTTTCGTCGCTGGGCATCTAGCACGAGCGTCCAAGCTTTGGCGGAGCTCGCTGAGCTTCGTATATATGTATGTATACATAGGTATATGTACTACATACAATCCTGGGAGTGTTAGATTGTATGTGCACATATACCCGATAGAAGGGACGGGGGGGACGACCGCCTTCTTAGCTCAGCGGTAGAGCATCGGACGCCTTATCCGAAGGTCGTGGAATCGGTTAACACAGAAGGCAGGATTGTCTTTTCGTCCACTAAAATTCCTTTATACTTACTCCACAAGATAATACTACAATTAAGAACCCCAATAACTTCTCCTTCATAGTTTGTTGCTTCGCTATATATATATATATATATATATATATATATATATATATATATATATATATATATATATATATATATATATATATATATATATATATGGTGCAGGCAGCAGTGCAGAAGAACCAGGCACTCGAGGAAAATTCATTTTGGGTGTTTATCTATTGCAAGTTGCAGGATATTATGAACACTTCCTGTAAAGGGCGCAGTCTATGACAGAGATGCATTTCAAATTTCGTTCCTCAGAGCACAGTTGTAGAACAGCTGTATAGAAAATAACGGCCTCATTTTTTTTTCCTTTGCAGGAATACATGCGGTTTAATTGGCGGTTGTACGCATAACCTGATAGGGCACCAACTGCGTTCTACCACGGCCCCACCGCGGTTCTACATTGAAAGCTTTTCCGCGACGGCGGTTTCAGCGTGTCATATGATGCCAGTAGCATCGTATTCACCAGCTGCACTAAGCCTGGACACTACAACTAGTTTTTGATGAGTGTGAACGTGAACTGGTTGCGCGTTTGGTGGAGGTTGCATTCTCAAAGGAGTTGGCTGTTCGAAGTGTTTTGTTTAATGACTAGGTATAAGGTAACAGTGTTTTTTCTAAATGTGAAACAGGGCGAAATTCGGAGACTCTCAGCTTAATCCTGCACATGTAGACCTGATGGTTATTTGAAGTCCCTTTTAGGAATAGCTTCATGTGCTGGGTGCCAAAATCTTCTTTTTCTTTTTTGGCTTCCAACTGATGCTTGCCAGTCTGATCGCCGTTCATGTCAGATTTGCATAGATGTGCGTAATACAGTGCTTTGTAGAGAGCGACATCTGTATTTTGTATATGTAATTGAGAATATTGCTTCCTCTTTTTTTTTTTCGTCGCCTCAACACTGTCTCCACTGTATTCGACTTCGAGCACGTATGTTGCTTCATTATGAAACGGAGGTTGCTTCGATGTGAGAGATTGTGCACTGCATTGCGACGTTGTTCATTATACCGATTTTGTTAATATTTCATGCGCTAATTTCTTTGAAGGTCACTTTGGTCAATATTCATCGACACTTGATTGATGTTTTTGGCTGTCTTTTAAAGTATGCCTCATTACATCAGCTGATGTCCTAGACAAATTTTCACTTTCATGTCTGAGTCATATTTGAGTTCTTTTGTTTATATTCCTTGATTTTATGCGGTGAAGACACTGCATAACGTGATTGAAAGCGGCTATCACAGTCATCCATTGTTCTGTCTCCGCTCATATAACCGGATGCGCTGCTCTCATTGTGAAAAGCGCATAGTCGTTTGGCTGTTGATTATTGTGTGACTACTAGTGTGCTCTTTCTGTAAGCCTCTAGCCGTTAATAAGTTCCAAATATATTTAAAGTATTTCTTCTGCAGTTCCTTTTGAATATTTGTGGTTTTGTTTTTCTCGCATTTATCATTTTCTTATTTTTTTAACTTGCAGTTAGTTTCTCAATAAAATGTTGATGTATCAGTGTTTCGACTTCGTGATCATTGGCACAGAGGCCTCCTTTTTAGGCCGCTTGCCATGAAACTGTCTATCCTTCACTGTAGAAAGATATGTCATTACTATTTTTGGTAGGTTTGCTTCATACTCTACAAATTACATGCTAGGTTGATTTTTGTATTCATGACAACCAATTTTGACTTAAATGCTAAGACTGATGAAGCCTTTGTTGAGAACTGTGCACCTACCTTACTGCACTATTTTTGCCCTGTTGCACTCAGTGCTGATGCCTTTAACCACGAGAAAAAAAAGTTCCAGGCAAGTGCGATGCCAGGACTTCTTCCTATGACGTAACTACGATAGTATTCGGCTGGCACTACCCCCCACTCTGCAGCACCGAAAAGATTATGGTGCACCTGGTAACATAGCAGGTCGCAGCTTACTACCACAAAGGCAGGGACGGCGTCCGCGGATGGGGGTGCCCCCCAAAATTATGATCCCGTTGACACCTTCAGAACCACAGAGTTAATGCCTTAGGGGTGCAAAAAATGTCTTGTGGTTATTTGTACCCCTAAGGCGTTAGCTTACACTCTGAGGGTGGTAACCAGATCAAAATTTTGGTGGGCGCGCCCCGTTCCCGAACACGATTCCTGCTTCTTTTTCAGAATACGGCTAACGTTTCAGGAACAGCTTTTTGATGACGTCTTTGGTAAGTCTTTAAACGGGTTCAGAAATCCCGGTAAGTGGGATTATTGGAGGCTCCCCCAAGTCGTCGAAAAGACCAACTTTTTGATGACGTCTTTGGTAAGTCTTTAAACGGATTCAGAAATCCCGGTAAATGGGATTATTGGAGGCTCCCCCAAGCCGTCGAAAAGACCAGCTTTTTTATGACGTTTCAAAGACGTTCAGGAAACGTCTCGTATATGTGCAACAAGACGGACATCAGACGAGATATACGACGTCTTCTAGACCAAAACTTCTTACGCGTGCCGTCTCTGAGACGTCGTTAAGGTCTCGGATATCCGTCTCGAAGACGTCTTAAATCCTTTGTGTGCTAGCTGGGTAGTTGCCTATCGCCTGCTCTCCACTTTGTTTCGTTCCTACTTTTGCATTGAAATCCCCCATGACTACTGTGTATTGCGTCCGTACTTTCTTTATTGCTAATTCGATATCCTCGTAGAATTGCTCTACTTGTTCATCGTCGTAGCTCGTTGTTGGCGCATATCCCTGGATTATCTTAAGTTTATACCGCTTATTTAGTCTTATTACGACGGATGCAACCCTTTCGTTAATGCTGTAGAATTCATCTACGTTGCCCGCTATATTTTTGTGGTTTAGGAACCCAACACCATATTCTCTCTTTTCGGGTAATCCTCTATAGCAGAGGACGTGTCCATTGTTTAAGACTATGTAAGCATCACCTGCTCTCCTAACTTTGCTAAGGCCAATGACGTCCCAACTAACTCCCTCTAGTTCCTTTAGTAGTTCCACTAATCTAGCTTCGCTGGAGAGCGATCTTGCATTGAATGTTCCAATGTTTAGTTTCCAGTGACGGCCTGTCCAGGTCCAGTAATTATGACTGCCCTCTGCTGCTTCACAGAGCTGACCGCCGCCGTGGACAGATGTTCTGCAGCTGCTGGACACTGAGGGCGGGGGTTTAATTCTAGACATCGTGTGGGAGGTGGTGGCCAAGTACTTCACCAGGGAGGCCAATTCCTGTTCTGGTGTAGGAGTGAGTTGTAAACGGCACTTGAACGACTGAAAGCCTTTCAGGTGTCCAACCGTCGCCAGGACCCCCCTACCGACTTAATCTCGAGCTTATGACAACCATCCTTGGAAAAAAAAAAGGGGGGGGGGGGGTCGAACCTGTGACCCTTGGCGGTCTCAGTAGCCGCGGTTCCGCATCGTTAAACGTACACGCTTACAAAGCATTTCATGCGCGATAACTTCTATGCGCGTTACTATTTTGTACAGTATTTGGTCTCAAAATGTCCGCGATTATAGTTTTGCTGATCGCGACATCCAGGACGTCATGGTTATTAAAATTGCTCTGACAGGTAGCTGGGCGCGCGTGGAAAGTCGTGTTTCAGCGAGCGGTTTTAACTGCGCCGTTGTAGCTAATCAGGTATGTTTTCGCGCGCTGCATTCCGTGCATATAGCCCGAACGTTGTAGAAGTTGAGGTAAAAGAAATTATTGCGACCTTCCACGTGGGTAAAACATAAGTATTCTTCTTTTTTAATTTTTTTGCGACGTACGTGAACGGAAAAACAAAACAAATCGCTGGTTGTTATAAGTCGCGGCTGCATGATGTGTAATGAGTAATGAAATCTATAATTTCCTATGCCGGAATGGACGTGCGAAGACAAAATGTAAATATATAGTCATCATGGAGGTAGCAGTCACACAGATACATACACACATATCTATATACAGCGGCACATCCACGCAAACATACACCCCAGGAAAGACACGCAAACTATCTATTGTGGTGGTGAAGGCATTATCGCGCACATTCCTTATAGGAAGTGGATTCAGAGTGTTAACTTCGTCCGAATTTCTTCGGCCAGCTAAAAGATTTGTGTAAAGGTTAGTAGTGTACGGCTTGTCTTAAGGCAAGGAATAATCAAGGAGTAATTTATATTCCTTATTGCGCTTGCAATGTTTATTTCGCCATGAATGTATCTATCGAGCTATCTATCTATCTATTTTCCGTCCGTTTATATTACGAGTTGCTATTATCGGAGACCGTCGGTTGGTTATGTCCAGCGTCGCATGCATGGGTTTCCTGTATGTGCGGAATACTATGAGAATATGAGAATATGTAGTCGTGCTAGTAGCTAACACATTTTACTATCTGTTATAAGAAAAACGGTTTGTTTAGCTGCTCACCGAATTATCGTCGGCGCGTTGGGCTGGGCGCGGTTGTATTCCTGGGCTGGCTCACACGTGCATCATTGCTCGTTTGCAACTCTGCTTGCTTTTTGCAGTCCGTCCGATTTATCCGATTCCGAACACTTTCGCAAAAATACCATCTCCGATCGCCCCCCAGCGCAAGCAGTCGTTATTTTTCAATCAAGGAACTCGCTAGAAGACGCTGCCTGCGTCAAGCTTGTCTGTCGCGGGTAGAGTGTACTAGAAAGGTTGAGTGCCGCGATCCCCCACTGACGCCCGTGCTTTCAAGCGACGCTCCAAACACGGAAAATTTATGTGGGGGCGCTGCGGTCGAGGTGGTTTGGGACCATCCTCCATGTTTGGGACGCGCCGAGCCGTGCGCTGTCAAAAGTGGTACAGTGTACTAGAATATACGGGTAGTGGGCTCAGAGAGCGGGCGGGAGTGACGCTTCTCACGTTGACGGCACGAGATGGCGCCAGTAGAGCATGGGCTGTATGCAGTACGAAGCTCGAGCAGGCTCGCGCACCATACTCGCGCTGCGCGTTACGTCGCAGCATGGAATTGTTGCTCCGCATTTCAGTGCCTGTCCCGTGAAACAGTTACTGCTGCCCGCAAGAATCGCCGGGCTAAATGGTATACGTAAACGATATTGTGGCTTGTAAAACCGTACAGCATGGCTCGATGGGACCGGATTTGCTGAGAGGCGCTCAGTGTCTTTAAGTGTGCGCTGTCTCTAAACGACGATCTACTTACACAGAGAACATTCCTATGATAAACGGTTTGACAACAGATTGAGAGCTGATTTGGGGAGCTCGGCGCGGTCTTGCCGGGGTCAGCTGATGAAAAATTTTACTGGGCATAAAAAGGAGAAGCCTGCATCCCTACCTAATAAGTTTCGACCTTGCATCATACCGTACGCGAGAAGTCGGTGTTGAAAAAGTGAAAATTGCGAACCATCAATTGCGTGAGCGATTATTCCCAGATTACATGTAACTTTGCACAACTTTTCGGCCACGATTTGCAGAAGTCCGCCAAAAATAGGTGTTCTAGGTTGGCAGACCTAACTCGTAGCTTTTTCCGGATAGACCATTTTTATCATTCCATGCATCCTATGATGTTTCCGGGTTCGCAAAGGACAGACCTGGTGGTGCGACCTTCTAGCTAATCCCAATGTCCGGTGCTGTCATTGATTAATAGCGAGGTTCCCTGGCTGCAGAGAGCTATATACTGAGCGGCTTTAACATATATGCACTTCCTACCCTCCGGAGAAACCAAAGTGTTGGTGAGCAACAAATAGCCACTTGCGTGTTCTGTAAAAGGGAAGTACAAGAAAGACATGTTTTCATGACATACCCATTCTTTATTTACAGCCGTGCAGGTGTTTTGTGTTCCCGAAAGTGCATAATTAATAGGAAGTCCCATCATGCAATAAATTTCTGAGAAAGGCAGAAGTTCTAGAAAAAATTTCTCAGCTAAATTTATACTTGCAGTAGTCGTACATGTGTACTCACAACGGCTACATTTTATGACTAAGTGTCAATTAATATTTCTTGTAATTAGTAGACTTCATAAATACTGCTTTAATCGCTAACAAGTCCGTGCAAAGTAGTAGTCCGCCTCAGATAACCCAGACATCAAGCATTTCGAAAATGAAACAAAAATCGCGAAATACCTGTTATAATGAAATAGACGCGTGCTTGCGCACCGCTGCTCAAGCGTCCCGAGTGATGATTTAAATGCATGGGGCTGCATGCGTTTGTCGTCGCAGCGTACATGTCTTCGCCCCGCAAGGAAGTTCGAAATGTGTCACGACTTAAATGGCAGCGAGATAAGCGTAAGCGTGTTCCGAGATGCTTCATGTAGCTATGTAACAGTCAAATATCGCCAGCAGCGCGCATTCATTTCGCATTCCACGTATACTTCAAGGCTGCTTGTCTTTACTGGTAAAAAAAACAACCAAACAAATATGACAAAGTTCAGCATGAAGGGAATCATTCCCGGTTTATCTGAAGCGAGCTGTAACTTTCTAACTGAAATATAAGGGATTAAAGCGATATTTAAAATTTTGAGTAGGTAAAAAATATGTAATTGATACTTACTGATAAAAAAATACTGGTTGAAAGTACACATCTGCCCACAAGGTATGTGAGACTATTTCGCTCTAGCTGTCAGATATATTAAATTCTTTGTGCATGGTTGTTGAGACACGACCCCGTGGTGTTCTTTCAGAGAACATATAGGCCGAAGAAATAACTGCGAGCACTCACTCAACTTCGCGTGCAAGTTTTAATTCTTTTTTTTTTTTGCTTTGGTGCTTTCGGTGACACATTAATGCCTTTTACAAGAGAGTGAAGCCTTCTGGCGGCACCAAACTTAGCGATTCTGGATGTAAGCATCGGGGTTAAGCACTTCGTGGTTCTCGCTGCATCCTAAACAAGGAGTCTGAGCTTTGCGCAACAGCATCACATTGACTGTGCTGTAGCTGCAGAACAGCGAAGGAAACGCGAGTTACTTCATTCTGCGCTCGAGGTAGCGGAGAACAACTGCACACGACACAGCGACGCAAACAGGACAGTAAAAAAAAGCAAACCCAAGTCACTGCTACTGCAGCAGGCGGGAGTGCTGGGGATATTGCTGAGAGCAGCCGCCGAGCGTACAGCCCACGCTACCGCAGCGCCGCCGCATACATACGCGACCCGTCAACACTCTCCGCCTCACGCCAGCGCGTGGAGCATGCCCTCTCCTGAACCCACTACCCATATTCTAGTGCACTGTAAAAGTGGTAACGACTGCGTGGAACGCCTCGCGCTCGTTGGTTCTGGCTTCTTTTACAGCGTAAGCTGTTATGAGATCACAACAACGGCGCCGTAGTTGTCCGCCGCCGCCGCCCGCCGCCCGTGTCCGTAACCAATATCGCTCCTCGTGAATGGATGGATGGATATTAGGAGCTTCCCCTTTATAACGGGGCGGTGGCCGGGCCACCAAGCTCTAGCTTTATTTCTTTTTCGTTTACAACCATTTCTTTTCCCGAATCACACATATTTTCACAACTTATTTTTTTTCCTCGCCTATTTATTTTACCTATTATCGTTCTGCTTTGATGTAACAATCTTACCCGAACTACCTTGCGCTTTTGTTTGCTCCATACGTTTGCGCCACCAATGCTCTAAGCGCCTTTTACTTATATCTATCGCCGGCATGTTCAGCTTTCCCCTGTTACTCCTGAAACCCATGGCCTCCTGTAGGGTAGTGTCCACAGCTACACCTGGGTGGACATCTGTACATTCAATCAAAATATGGTCTGTCGTTTCCCTAGCTTTCCCACAGCACGTACATGTATCCCCTTCTTTATTGAATTTCGCTCTGTAACTTCGGGTTCTCAGGCAACCGGACCTTGCCTCAAACAGTAAAGCGCTTCCCTTTGAATTATCGTAAAATTTTTCTCTCTTGATTTCGTCTTTCGCTTTTCGGTAGTTGTTCAATGCCGGTTTCTTCTCCATTCTTGCTATCCAATCCGAGTTCTCCGCCGCTCTGACCATGCTCTTAAAGGGCAACTCCGGCGATTTTTCAGTGTCCACTGATCTCAATGAAATTTTCCATATGTATTCTCCTCGGCACTGTAGTAATATATGCCAAACCAGGTGGTTGCAAGTCATTTGCTTTTCCTGGAAAAGAATTCTAAATTTTTTTAGCGGATACCCCTGCGGGCCACCCTGTGTTTTTGACGTCATCACCTTCAACGCTGCCTACGCGAGCATGCGGGACTTCAAAAGCAAAACTGCGGTACTTCAGCGTTCAAATCATCACTGTAAAGTTCAGAAAAGCTGGCATAACTCAATACATCATCGGATGGCCTCGCCACTGTCACTATGCTCCATATTTATGATGGCGGGGAGGCTGTGACGTCATCGCATACGCTGCAAGAAGCGTCTATCCGTTTCGGTTTCGGTTTGAACACGCCTTTCGGTCGGTTATTTAAAATTATGGGTGCGTTTATCAGCAAATCTAACCACCCTGGCTGCTGCAGGACTATCAGTACTATTCGAAAACATCGATATCAGAACATGGTGATAAAAGCCGCCGGAGTTGCCCTTTAACGCTCTTTTTCGTCCCATCCGTTTCGTTACTGGATGTATACTTACTGGTAAGCTTCCTAGTTCTCTTCCTCCATTGTGAATCAACGTTCTTCCTATACAAATACCTGAATACTTTCGCTGCCCATCTACTTTCTTTCATATTCCTTAATCTCTGTTCGTACCTAATTTTACTCTGAGAAGAACAGGACAACTGCTGCCATTTATTGGCGCTGCTCCGCATAGCCTTCGAAGTGTGTTTTTACGAAGCGCTGCCTCGTGAAGCAGTTTTGTCGTATCGTTCCATGCGTCACGCGACAGGCGACGTGCGCAGCCCCGGCAGCAACCTGTCTTGGCTGTTCGATATACCTGATGGCGCCTCCTCGCAAGATGCGGACCGCTGATGAAGAAGTGAATCGCAGAGTTACGCGCGCGGCTGCAGCAGGGCAACGTCGGGCACAGCAGACCGCTGTGCAGAGAGAAGCCCAAACAAACCGCAGAGTTATGGCGCAGGGGATACCCACCACCTGTACTTGCACTAGTTTCCCCAAGCGTTTACAATGGCCTCTAGGAAGGTCGCTCCTTCAGCTTACGCTGTCAGCTGTCCTGCGATTCCGCGCAGGCCTGGCTCTTTTTTGATGCTCACTGCGCCCTGTCCACGACCTCCCCTGGCCCTCTCAGTATAATATGCCGAAGTACCGCCATCGGCACTGCTATGCACCAGGCTGTCGCTTCGGCTATTCAGGTGTTAAATTCAAGCGAAAGCTGTCTCTCTTCAGCGTCCCGAAGGACAAGCACTCAATGCTTTACCTTCCGAAGGAGGATATAAACGTTGACTGTTTCGTAAAAAAAAAATGTGCTCATATATTTAATAAATTATGGCGCGTCTGCGACTGGGCGTTTTAAGATTGCACGCGCACATTATATGAGGCACCAGATTGCTATTTCAGTGGGTTGAAGCAGAAATGATTATAGGCAAGTGATTAGTGGGGCAAAAGGAAATGCAGTCGTCTTGTGAATTTCAGTGCGTTCGTTTACCTTGGAGGCTGAGTGAACTGAGCGCACGCTGTTCTAGCGCTGCCGAGCGAATAAAAAAAAAACCTGTTCTTGTTGAAGTTTATGCCATCTGCAAAGTCAAAATATACTTGTACTCTAAGACGACGACGCCGTCGATCCAAGCTTGTGTAGGTGGCGCTATTCAAGCAGAACCAAATGGAACATCCTATTTAGCCCTACAGTGCCACGTAGCAGACGCTTCAACCAAACAGCTCTCGCAAAAACAATTAGGTCTATCCGGGCACTCACAGGTTATATTGCTGTGCGCGGGCACTTTACGTGTGCTAAAGCATGACGACTTTATCTACGTTGTCACTGAACACAACCAATCGCTGCAGAAAAGCAGCTTATGAACGCGGCCGGCACGGCTAGCCGCAGCGTGCCTTGGTCCACCCAGCGCCTCCTCTATTTTTTAGATGCCCGTCAGGTAGGGTGCCGCTGGCCCCGCGAGCCCTCTCCTGTCGCTCTCTCCCAATCACCTCAATTCGCCGTTGGTGGCGCTGCCAGCTGACACTGCTGACACTTCTCTCCGTCGCTCCGTCTGCATGCTTTCCGTGCACGTGTAGCGTGGTTCGCCATGTCACTAATCCTTGTTTACGGTGGCCCTGCTTCGCTACCGTGGAAGTTTCGATGAACAGCTTTCATCATGCGGTACTGCTGTGTGCCCATGTGCACGTCAAGTGCGAGGAAGAAGGACCCCGGTGTTTCGTTCCACGAAATCCCTGCTGATCTCGAGCTACGCCGACAGTGGATTAAGGTGATTTCACGCAAGGACTGGGAGCCTAATTCGACGTCAAATTATTCTGTTGTGTGCAGTAAGCACTTTGTTGCATCCGATTTCAAAGAAAACTCAAAGATCCGTCAGTTAAAGAAGGGAGTTGTGCCGAGTATGTTCGCATGCTACCCATCGTACAAACAGCCTTCCCGTAATAAGGTGCGCAGTGACCCAAGGAGCCGCAAACGTGCACCTGAACTGGACAATGACAGCTGCCCGAAGAAAAAACAAAAAACGGCAATTTCGTTAGAGATGGGAGACCCAGCGACTACCGACGACGCCGCAGAGACTGGTGATGCCCCTACGGCTGTTGCGGCGCGAACCATCGAATCGCCCGGCGAGAACACGTTCCCTGTTGACGATCTCTCGTCAGTGGCTTCTACGGTGCTTGCAAGTACCACTACCTCCGAAGAACAGCTGGTGTATAAAGCTGTGGCTCGTGACGAACCACTTGCATTTGCGAGACGAGCCTTTGGAACGCAGACGGACACAGCACGAACGAGTGCGAGCAATTTTCTGCACCACAGAAAATGCAGAGAGAAGGAGCGAGCTCTTCGGCTTCAGATATTGAGACTGAAGCAGACATTGGATATATACAAGGAGGAGCTGCGCAAACTGAAGGATGACTGCAACGTCGACACCTTCCTTGATGTTGCCACGGATGCTCAACAAAAAAGCTTGAAGGCTTCGTTCATTATGGACCAGATCAACAATTCCACCAAGAAGAGGGCGACATGGAATGAAACAACTGTCAGATACTGCATAGTTCTGAGAAACCTTTCAACCAAAGCATATGAATACATTCGTTCAGAAGGTCTTCTGCGCTTGCCATGCAGAAACACTCTGCACAAGTACATTGGCACTTCAACTGGTGAAGTTGGCTTCAGTCCTTTGGTTCCATTGAGGCTGCAGACAGAATTCGAAAGCCTACCTGCAGATCAGTCTAAAGTGTGCTGCCTTATAGTTGATGAAATGCACATCAAGCAGAAGCTTGAATATAATAAGCAGTGAGACGCGTTTATAGGTGATGTGAACATGAGCCGCGATTTGCAGCAACTGGTGCCAGGTGATAGCAGTGACTAACTGGCAAACTCCTTGCTGTGTTTCCTTCTTTGTGCTTGGCTTCACTTTTAAAATACCGGTCGGTATTTCTTCACTAAGTCAGCACGGGACCAGACCTTTCTGCAGCCATCACGTATGTGGTGAAGAAGACTGAAGAACTAGGTTTTTGAAGTTGTGCGTCTTGTGACAGACAATCATAAGACAAAATGTCTCCGGCAATGGAACTTTTGTGCAAGGGCAACCAAAAACATCAGCACCACATCCAGCAGACCCCTCCAGACGCCTGTTCTTAGCAGTTTGACAATGCCACATCATAAAAAATGTGAGATCCCAGTTTCTCGCTAAATGCATGGGGCCCACAAGACATCTCTTCAGCTCTTTAAAGGAGCTCTACAAATGCAAAAAGGGGTCCACAGTAAAACCAATTAGGTTCCTGACGCGCAAACATCTATAATCCCACCACAATAGAAAAGATGAGCGTCAAGCATGCAGTGCAGACTTCTCTCCACCTGTCAAAAACACAGCTGCTCTGCATTAACTAAAAAGTCAAGTTCGCATATATGTGTCCGGGTGTGCGCGT
Source organism: Hyalomma asiaticum (assembly GCA_013339685.2). NCBI lineage: Eukaryota > Metazoa > Arthropoda > Arachnida > Ixodida > Ixodidae > Hyalomma > Hyalomma asiaticum. The sequence goes on from CM023487.1 coordinate 97,648,387, forward strand.
TCGAGCGTGTATAATGTATTATGCGCGTACGTATGTATTTCGTGCTTTTATTGTGTGTGTCTGCATATGTATGTATTATTGTAGGGGTTACTTCTACTAATTACTACTGCTAGCAGCGGCATCGCCGCTAGCAACCCCTTGCAGTGGGTTCGAGCACTCAACGAGCAGAGAAAGAGGTCGTCGCGTCCGCGCGCTCGCTATCTCAGCCATGTTTCGCCGCGGTGCCGCGCGCTTCGGCCCGTGGCCCGACTCTAGGCAGGGCAGCGCGAACCGTCGCACGCGAGGAAGGAGGAGAACATTAGGCACAACTCTCCGTGCATGGTGATTTAATAAACACACGTTAAATGAAACAAATAATACAAGGCCGAATCAAGGATCGAATTAAATATAAACGATAGGACAATAACGATAACAGAACGCGAACACACACGAACACAAAGGACAGTAACAAGGAACAACACGCGAACACACAATAACCCACAAGTGTTTAAGCCATGTCTGTAAGCGAGTATGCCTAACGTTTGCTAGTGAAAATTCGCCGTTACCATCGTTTCAGCGCCCTCAGAACAGGAATATTAGACCATGATTTTCATCCTTCGACAAAAGAGGTCGGTGCGCTTGTCGCCGCAGTAGGTCGCCGGGGCGTGCAGGAGGCAAAGCTATGCCGACCTATCCAGTTTCCGATGGCGAGTGAAAAGGGACAGTTTTCCTTGGACGTTCGGGAAGAGGGCATGGCAATTCAATGTACGTTGCGCACCGGATCTTCGTTCAGTAAAGTAATAGAACGCATAGGTTTTGTGACATCGTGCATTGGCACAGTGTTACGTGCAAAAAACAGTTTCTCCACAAATCTAATTCAGAAGTTAAGTGCCGAACTCATGCTTAATACATTCTGCGCGAATTGTCCCTGCGCTGCGCAATGCGCCGAGCCTATGTATGTGTGACTTGGGCGATATGCTGGGCGGCCCCGTAACAGAGTCTGGTGTGCGAGTGTTTCGCGCAGTATTGTGTTCCAGCTGTATTTCTGCGTTGTGTTGCTGCGAGGCATACATGTCTCGCATATTGTGTGTGTGTGCGCGTTGCGGTGTATAATGGTATGTATGCCGTACGTATGTATGTTTGTTTTATGTGTGTGTCTGCGTACATGTATGTATGTATGTATGTATGTATGTATGTATGTATGTATGTATGTATGTATGTATAGATGTATTTGCGCGTGGTGGTATCTGTGCACGTGCGTACACTCTTAGCACGGTAACCTTTAGTTTGTTTTATAGGTGCACAAAAATGTGAAAATATGCTCCTTTATAAAGGTTAAAAGCATTTTAACCTTTATAAAGGAGCATATTTTCACATTTTTGTGTACCTATAAACTAAAGGTTACCGTGCTAAGAGTGTATGTATGTATCCATGTGCGAGAGCGTGTATGTATGTGCTTGTGGCATGTGTGTTGATATGTGCGTGTGCATGTATCTATGTGCGTGTGGTCGTACGTGCATGTGTCGTACGTGTCTGCGTGTGCGCGTACTATGTGCGTGTGGTTGTATATGCTCGCGCGCGTATTTTTGCGTGTGTTCGCATGTGTACGTGTTTATGGGCGCGTGTCCGTGTGTGCGTATTCGCCCGTGTGTATGCGTTTGCGTTTGTGCACCGTGTGCATGTGCGAGTACGTGTGCGCATGTGGTCGCATGCGTGTGTGTGTATTTTTGAGTGCGTCTGCGTATGGTTGTGTACGCGTGCACCCGTGCGTTCGTATGCACGCGTACGTACAATCGTTCGCGAATGTTCGTGTGCGCGTGTTCCAGCGCATGTATGTATGTGTTGGTATGTGCGTGCGTGCTGCGCTTGCATTTAACCACGACAAAGTATAGGCACGTGCGTTCTTTATAGGCTCTTTCGAAAGCACAGCATGTATTTTGCACAGTGGCATTGATAGAAAGGCATTCGGCCCGCCTGTGCCGGGAAATTCACTTTAAATAAACTATTTGTTCTTCATTACATATTTATATTTAATCTATTCAGCAACCACTTACATGCAACACATACTCCTGTCTATTCTACGTTGCTTGCATTGTATGATTCACCGTAAGGCGAGCCCAACGGACGACGGCGAGGCAAACCGCGTAGCCACTGGCAGGTACTCATTTTTTTCGGTGCGCTCTCGCTTGTTTGAACCGAAGCGTCCCGAAATAAAAACATTTGTCACGAAGTTATACTGGAAGCATACTATCCTCACGCCAATTTCACAAGGGATAAATTCCTATTTGGCGCTTCAAAGGGCCGAATAAACAAGCGCGCGCAATACATCTCAATGCGGCTGCAACGCGCCACTGGAGGGTTCAGCGTGCCGTGCGCACCGCTTCGGCGCTGGGAGGGAAGAAATCCGAGGAGGATTGAGGAGGAAAGCGCGCGTGTGGAGGAGAGTGTCGTTACTTTCCAACATCAAGGGGTTTTTATGCTGTCCGTGCGCCGCGCCTCAGACGCTGAGCGGCGGCCGCGCCACTCAACCTTTCTATAGTACACTCTACCGCGGGTGAGGGGAAGTCGTTCTCCTTCTCTGCGAGCTGGACACCACCTTCCTCTAGGTTGTGTTGGCTGGTAGCGCGTTCGTCGAAGAAAGAGCGTTTCCATAGTCAACGTGCGCCTTTCGCTCTCTCTGTCTCTCTCACAAGACAGCAGATGGATGAGTGAGAGAGCTCGCGCACGGGATGCACGCGCCGAGGGCGCGCCTCCCACAAGCGCCCCCCTAGTAGCGCGTTCCTAGTAGGTAACGCGCTACTACAACGGACGGTTAAGGAGCTTCGCCCCTAAAACCATGAGGTATGCCGGAAATCGCCGGAGAGGCGCACGGGATTGTTTTTCGAGTTTATGGCGCGGCCGCGGCGCGTAGTGCTGCCACATTTGGCATCGTTCATTGCGTGACGGCATTCTCAACTTGATGCGCGTGTTAACTTGAAATGTTAAAAAAAATTTCGTCTGCTGATGTCTGCTGGATGAGGTTGTGCTTAAACAAAGAAACTATCCCTTGATCCATTCTCCTGTCGTTTCCGGTCATGGTACATGCATGACACACACTCGATCTTTAGGTGGGGCACTTCATGGCTTACCTGCAAGACGCAGTTGGAATGCGCGTCCAAGCCCAGTGACGGCAGCACACACCTACCGCGGTGCGATGAAACTTGAAAACGGAAAAAAAAATCTTCGCTCAGGTTGTTTTAGGAACTGGCGCCCTGCCAGATGCAAACGAGAAATGCTGAAATTAGATGAGCGGCGGAGAAGGAAAGCATCCAGCTGCATCGTGCGCGTCCCAAAGTTGGTGAGATGCACCTAGTGTTCCTGCATGTTAGCGTAGACTGTCATTGTGTTCGGGTTTCCTGCGAAGTATATATAGCTCGAAGTTTCGTCCTACCTCCGATAGGCAGGCGCTGCCGTCAGTGGGCGAACGGGTGCCGAACGCTGCGACTTTATCTAGTTGACCGCATCACACAAGTTTCCTCACCTAAAGAGTAGATATCTTACGTCGCGTTTCTGGTTAACTGGTGAATAGCTGAAGGACTAGTGCGACTAACTTTGGCATAAAATAAAACAATGGTACCAGGGTGAATCCTACGTGACAAAATATTTATTTACAAAACCGCTTTTCTTCCCATGCGGGAAGAGAGGAAAATAAAGCAACAAAAGCCTGCATGGTGCACAGGTGTGACAAACACCAAGATGAAAACAACACACAGACACAGTGCATAGATCTGTGTTTACAACATCACTTGCATGGTTATTTCATACGACAAGCAGTGTCCACAACAACTTCACTTTTTTTTTTTACAATTTGTCAAAAACCAGACAATTTGTGCCACAGCACTGCAAAAACAGAAAAATGAGATAGAGCAAAATTTAATACTCGCAGTTTGCTTCTCTCCATTCCTCTCACTGTAAAGGTCGTGTTTTACAAAGGCTGCTCTTGTGATACCTTCATGGTAATGCTCTGTACAATCACACACATATGCAAAAAAGAAGAAGAAATCGACACACAGCACGTGGGGAAAAGTTAAAGAAGCTGTGATACCCCAGTGGCCCAAAATAACTTGCATGTCACGTGTCTGCCTCCTCTCCCCCAGAGTCTCCCCATTTTGAGCAAAACTGCACCTGTAAACATTTGTATATACTGATGCGTGAGTAGGTTATGGAAGAGATCAACAAGAAAAAAGAAAATGCTTTCCCACCCACCTACCTATGTGTACAACAACATGTATATATGTACAAGCAGCGCTGTGCTGGCGCCTCGTAGCGCCTCCACCATGCCCGGTGCTGTTGTCTTCTGCCATTCGAGTGCTTTAAGAGCACTAGAACACATGCCATATTCTAGGCCTTGACGAATATATGCACTGTTTATGCTTATTTTCAACTGCCGATGTGGCACCATGCACGGAAACCTACGCCCGAGAGAAAAAGCTTTCCACGAGCAACATTCTTGTACGATGTCAGCAATGAAAAGCGATGCTCGTCAATGTTCAAGCTGTTGTAATGTCAATTCACCAAGCACAAGTACAATGCCCCAGTGGTGCGCTCTTATCGAGTGTTTGGCTATTGACTGAGTTATGTAACGAAGCTCCACATAGACTGGCAACGCATCCAGGCTGTTCTCAAGCGCACTGCAACTTCTTGGAATGACAGGCTGATTGCGGCTGCCGCAACATAGTGCCACAGTTTGCCTCAAATGAACTATGCTCAGGACAAGAGAAATTGGGCTAACTGACACATTTCGCAAGCACTTTCAAAATTTTAAGTGATAAGAAGTCACACACAAGAAAGAGAAACAATGCCAGCACTTACAACTGAACATTTTAATGCGTCATAAATTACATATAAACCAAACCAGGGCACGCGTGCCCACAGCACAGGTGCACCGCGTGCACACTAGGTCTTTTTTTTTTGCCGTGTTTGCGTTTAGTAACGGTGCGCATGTGTGGCGGGTACATGTGGCATGCTTTTGTTCATATAATGATGCCACATAGAAGTGTAAAAGAAAGACAGGAACATTACAATGATGCAATAAAACTTTCAGTTGCGAGTAAGTGCTGGTGCTAATCGCCGTGGTTATACCTATCTCGTTAGCACTTAAATTTCAAAGAACGCACATGCACAAACTAGTTCGTCTCTTGAGTTTCCCGAAACCACATATTCAATGAACATCAACACAAATATTCACCTCATAAACCAAACTTATTTAGTGAAAGCACTCGTAAGTGCATAAAGAGCTCACCAGTTCCTGACATTAAAAAATTTACATTTGGCTGCCGCATGACGTCGCAAGCAAGCTAGGTGGAGAGCACGTACGTACGTATCACTGGTGCAGACAAGAACAAACACATCTGTGGGTACAGTGCAGTGACACTTGTTTAACGGCGATTCAACAAAGTGGAATGTCACACTCTAATGGTAGCACAATTGGTGCGCTTTTTCACATGTTAGCCTTGAGCAAACATGACCTCCAATTTCATGTAGTACATGTGTGTGCGCTGCTTCTACGAAGCAGTATTAACAGCAATCCTCTAAAAACATATGCAGGCGTCATGTTAGTTGGCACCATAGCAAAATTTTGCATTCTGATAATCTTACTGGGTAAAAATAGCAAATACTGTTAAGGTTCGTGCTATCACTGTTACCAGAAGTGATTAAAACAATGTGAAAGGAAGCATCTGCTTCTACGGTGGTAATATAAACGGGTGTGGTACACTGAACATGAGCCAGTAATCACGAAGAACCTGCAGAGCCTAATTACTTAACAAGAACACAGAATGGAAGTGAGTGCTTCACGCTAGCCATGGCAGTTGCACAGTTTCGGATCTCGACAATTTAATTGTGCAGACTAGCAAACGTTCAGGGTGCCGCTACAACTGTCACGAGTGAAGTGATTAAAACAACATGACAGGGAAGCTTCATTTTCACTGTCGCAATGCAAACAGATGTGGGGCACTGATAATGAGCGAGTGGTTACATGAACAGAGGGAGACAGAAGCCTCTATCAACACATAAGAACGGCACCACTGCTCAAGAGTACTTGGCGCCGATCACACAGGAGCGCAAGGAGAGTGTTTCCATTTTTAAACAGGCTGCCTAAAGAGAATATTCTCAAGTGGTATTTACAGCGAATACTGCCTGCGGAAAACTGGAAATTCGATTCTTACAAACGTTGATCCTCACTGATATCTGCTGCAGTAGAAGCTAATTTTGATAAGCATATGTGGTTCACTGCACTTCTTCACGCCATCTCTCGGGGAATTTCAAAAAGGTCCCAAGGGCCACGCATAGTGAAGCTGTTTTAATTGCATGGTGACCTGTGCAGCACTAAATTCTACATGGAAGACACTGACACAATTAGATAACTTGCTGCGTGCAAAAACTGTAGCGACTAAAAATAAGAAATCTGTATTATTTCAACACACAAACAAGTGCATCACTCAAAACATACCACACACGCCCCTATGGAATGCCGTCTGTTGCTCGAATATGCTGCCCTTAAAGGGCAACATATTACAAAAGTGCAAGCAAAGCCCTGCAGCATTTGGCCATTCAGTGTTCACAAGTCTGTTGAGCGGTAACGCAGAATGATCCAATTTAAATGCTTCTGCATACAAGCAGAAGCATAGCAGACAAGCCTTTGCTATCAAGATTTGAAAGTTTGAATGCGCGATGGGGGGCTTGAAAAAGGAACCCCAATGGTCGGTCTTGAGGCACTCACAAAGCCCTTAAAATGAAGGGGCCTCGACTCCGAGCTCATCAATATGACTTCATCAAAGAAAACAGAGCTAAATACATGAACCAGAAAGAAAGCAGCATCACACATTCCAATGATTAAACAGACGAGGACGCCGACTGCGAGAGAATAAAAATGTATTAACGTTTCGCCACCGAGAACAGGAGCCTTGTTCACAATAGAAGGAAAGGAAAGAAACTAGGCGTTTAAATAGCCTAACTCACATGACCTAAACATTTTGTGTAGGCAGCAGGCAGATTACTGTTCATGCGGTTGAGCATGCTTTTTCTTGTCTCTATCGTGAGCGATTCCAGATACAATCTGCGAGTCGGCTCCTTCTCTGTAGTGCCCCAGTCTATTTCATGATTTGAAGCATGCGCATGTTCAGTGACAGTGTTGGAAGATACTTTTTCATTTTGCACGTCATTACAGTACTGTTTCAGCCGTCGCTCGAAGTTTCTAGATGCACCGATGTGGACACGATGGCAGTTCGTGCATGGAACTTCATAAACCACAACAGGAAAGCACTCGTTTCGTAATTTGCCTTTCACATTGACAAGAGCCTGTGCTGGGCTACTTAAACACCTTCCTTTGCTTCTATTGTGAACAAGGCTCCCGTTCTGGGTGCCGAAACGTGAAAGGAGTATTGCCACGAAAATTGTCAGTTGCGTTTTTTTGCACAAAATAAAAGAACAAGCCCTCCAGAGCCCGGAAACCTACCGGTAAGCGTGACCGCACCATGAAAATTTATATACAGCATGCCTTTAAAAGCTGGTTTTGGTTCCTACTGTAGCCTGACGTCACGACACAGTATGTGCATAGTAATAAGCCCCTCGTGACGTGCTACTGCAAAAAATTGTGATGTTTTTGTCCAGCGGTCTCTCGTGCACAGCGCCTGTGGCAAGTGCACGGTCTACGATGTACGAAATTTTGTATAGCGACCCCGTGATGACAGCATATACTTCGGTACAGTGTAAGATGCAACGTACGGCACGCGCGGTGGGTGTCGGCGTGGCTCCGGAGGCCGCGATAAGCTGAGGTGGCCTCCGAGACCTCTGCGGCATTTCAGGGGCAAAATGCCGGCACCGTAGCAACACAAACTCGGTAGTGCAAAAAGACACGGACGGAGAAAAGAAGGAACACGGGAGCGCAAACTTCCAACTATATTTCGGAATGCCAAAGCGGGTCTATATGAATACACACCCTTTGCACACGTGCCACCAGGTATGATACAAAATCTAAGGTTCTCCATGATATCACTATCAAAACCAAGCACATGAGAGCCTGCCGATTAAATCTGAAGCATGCGCGAAAGAAGGATGACAAATGAACAACAAATCAACAGAGTATAAAGGAAAAAATGAGTAGGCATTTATCAGCAAACGGCATGTGGGCAATGCAAACCCGCAAAACGCGCTAAAAAAATGTACCACTTGGTGTGATTACTTTTGTAATCACTTGGTGCGATTACAAAAAAATGCCATCTAAAAACTGCTACACCTTAGCAGGCAATGTCAAGGAAGGCATGCTTACGCAATAAAGTAAGCTTCCCTTTCCAGTTTGTTTTTTGACTTGTGCAGGAAGACGGTTTCTTTCAATTTCGGACTACACTTACTTTGCCGACAATGAAAAATCGAGATGGCTACCTACAACGCCCCACATGGCCTACACAAAACCTTCCACAGGACGGGGTATTTTGTAAACAGCACCCTTTATACACTTGGCATTCCGAAATATAGTTGGAAGTTTGCACCTGTCCTGTGTTCCTTCTTTTCTTTGTCCGTGTTTTTTTGCACTACCGAGTTCGTGTCAAGAATGTATCAACTAGCCCAAACAACAGTGTTACTGCACCATAGCGACCTTGCCTTCCGATTATACGCGGGCACACACGATGATAGAGGGTAATTCGACTTTGCTCACTCGCTTCACGGGCACTCTCAACTACGGCGACTGAACGGCGAGAGCAGACGACCGAGAATGACGCACGAGCGGCCATCTTGCATGTTTTTGTACCTGACGTCATCACAACTTGCCATACTGCTGCGTGGAGTCACTAAAACTTGTACTGTAGCCTGACAGTCACACTAGTGTCCATGTCAGTACGCACACCATGTGAAAATAAACTTCAACGTCGAATTAAAATATTTTATCAGCATTTCCTGAGCTTAACATTTGCTCAGAGCTGTCTACGCATGTAGAAGAGTTGTATGGTGAGTAAACTTAGCTTCGAAAATTGGTGTCAGTACTCCTTTAATACGTTTTTGTTCTCTTGTGGTCGGCGTCCTTGTCTGTTTACTCAATGATTCTTCCCGACCAAACAGGAATCCGTTGAAGCCTTGATTTCATCATACATTCCAAGGCAGCGTGTCGCTACCATGCTGTCTGAACTGTTCTCCGTGAACATTCTTTTCTCGAGAATGAGTACGAGTGCTCGTCCCATTCTTTTCAAGCAAACCCTTTATTAGCTGACTTGCGAAGCCATTTTCGATGGAATATGGGAAAGCTCCCACCACATGAAAATAAAAATTGCTTGTCCGGCTGTGGATTACAACCCTCACCACTGGTTTCCGCCGCTGTCAGTTCATCATGAGTGAGCTTTAAAGCAGGCTTTTATTTGCACAAAAAGGTAGACACAGTGCAAAGCGGCTGTTCGTAACACATGCACGATCTTTAGTGTACCTTCAGCAAATGAAGAAGCTACGAACATATCTGAGCCATAGGAATCCCTTGGCAATTTGCCAGTTTCTCGATAGGGGAAGGGCTCCCAATCTTTTTTTTTCCTTGTTCGTTGTTTTAGAACTGCTTTGAATAAAGGGTTTCAAATCACGCGACCATGAAGAGCTCGAAAAATGTTCTGCATCTAAGCTAACTTGCCTGACAGTGAATTCGAAAGACAAAGGTGGATGACTCTGTGAAAACTAGGATCATGGCCTCCTCGATAATTTCGTGTCTGTCAAAATGCCAAGAGAACAAACAGGAAGGTGCCATCAGTGGCTTTTCAGACTGATGCGATAGAGGGCCCAGCCGATGTAGTCTACGCTGCGACTCCCGTCCACACGGCAGCCGTGGCTCCAGCTGTTTTTAATTGCTGCAATAGTAGAACCACTACCTCCTGTGTTACAGAACTTTGTCTATAACGCTGTGACTCTAATGGAGTATACATCAAGGTCCGAATGCCCTTGCAGGAAATGTAGCGTCAGAGCACAATGCGTCTCGCATAAGCAGGGGAAAAAAAAAGCGTGCTCATTTACTGCTGTCACAGAGCGTTCGCCATTGGTTACCGTGCAATATGCTGAAAATACAACCGGCAGCACGCTTTATCGTTACAGACACAGTGCATCTCGCCAAAACATACGCTCGCAAGGGATTTAAAGAGACTTTGCTGCAATGTATGGAACTTATAAGGGTGAAATAACCTATTTTATTTCAAAGCTCCAATGTTTCGAGAGTGAGACGTCCTTTGGGCCTCACAGCTCGCTAACATCACGGCTTTCACGTGCTGTTAGCATGCTGTTTTGTCTTACGGCTTTCAGATGAGTCTTTCCCAGTTACTTTGCATCAGAGGAGCATATGTGAATAGTACATTTGTGAATACATATGTGAATACTCGTATACCCAGAGACTTTTCAAGTTTCTAGCGTGACCTAAGAAGAAAAATAGAACATTTAAAGGGCAAAGAAAAAGCACACACCTTGAGCGAGCAATGTGCAAGCAAGTATGTTAATGGAAACGAATCGTTGATGGACGCAAACAGTTTACTAGACACACACTATATCCTGAGCACTGATATACAATTTAGCACATTTTCAATTGAATATCTGGAAGGGAGACCCTTGTGTATAGACGTCATCCTTTTTGGTGGCTCAAGAAGCATATGTTCAAATAAGATGTAGTGAGACAATTTTGAATCAGAAGGAGGGGAAAGACCCATAAACTTCGGTTTAGGTGCATGATAAAAACTCCAGGTGGTCTAAATTATTCGTACTCCTCCATTACAGCTTGCTTCATAATCATGTCGTTTTGGCAGTAAAACCCTAGCAAGTATAGCAAGCAAACCTAAATGAGTCCTTGCACGTGGAGCTATTGGTGCTCCCGCAATGGTACATTTAATGGTCGTTTAAATTACTGCCACATCCAAGAGAATGCAAGGGCTTGTCCAATGTTGGATGTCCCCACAAGGGTCTCTGGTACTAATGCATGGATATTGTCGGCACCAAACGTATCATATGGAAGTGTCAGCTGTAAGACGCATGTCAGAAGTCTTTTACAGTCCCAGACGTTAAGCTCTGGTCAGCTAGCACAGCACTAGTCAGGGTTACAATACCTATTCCGTACTGCACGGCAGCAACAAGCACACGAGAGGCAATCGAGACGCAGGTGTGCACAGCAGGTCGGCGGTGCCACTGCTCGGAATAACCGACCAAAAGGGAGCTGGGAAAGAGAAGGCCACTCGAGCACCGTCTGACAGGCACAGAATTATCGAGGAGGCTATGACGGGCACATACAGCAGAAGCTAATCTCACCCTCTCGACATAGTGCCGTTATTGCTTGCCGCTGATAGCGAAACCTGCAATGCAGGCCGTGCTAATCTTCCTGCCATTGAGGACGGTGCCATCTATGTACCTTTGGAATAAAGTGACACTAAAATAAGAAACGTACTTGATGGCTGCTTTTTGTAGACATGCTTGTACAACTGCGTTACATACAAATTTTTAAGTTTAATTCGTGTATAGCGTAGTAACTGCAATATGTAAGCTGAATTTAACATTTTACTAAAATGCAATGACGTAGCTTGTGCAAGTGGTCATTTTCTTTTACTGGCAAACATACAGAGACAAGCCACAGGGGTTGTCGGGCAATGGTACTGCTCCATAATGCACCGCCAACAAAATTACTCTTAAAAGTATACCAGGAACACTAAAGTGCTTTGGTTTGGCAAAACAGCTTTTGCAAACTCAAAATATTCTCACTTTTTTTTGTTCGCTGTGAAAAATAATAGCCTTAAGTTTTGAATTCCGTGAGTCAACCTGCTATCATTTCTTTGCTTCTGGCATTTCTTTGACACAACGAATTATGACCGAGCTTAACTGACCTTTCTGGTGCCCTTACGCAAACACTTTTTGATTGAGTGACCAAGGTGATCAAGTAGCCCCCTTTGTAGGCGCACTGCCCCAATCAGGTGAAGGACAATGTAATGTCACCAGTTTCTCTGTCCTGAGAAAGATGCCGAGCTCTGGGGTGATCGAAGATGACTGAGCATTTATGAGAATGAACTCATCATTGTGTGTGCCCATCAAAGACTCATGTTCATAATTATTATAAATATATTCTGCCTATTTCCTTCATGATTTAATGAGACTGATAAACTGATAAGCGCTCATGCTTACAGGGCACTAAATCAACATACAGAAGAGAGGGAGACACAGACACACCGAGCGGTACTCCGTGTGCCTGTGTGTCCCTCTCTTCTGTATGTTGATTTAGCGCCCTGTAAGCATGAGCACCAATTTGAACCAACTAGCCCAAGAGGAAGTTTTGTTATGATAAGTGCTCTGGGCTAACAACAGACGGAGCCCTTGAAGGTTTGGTATCCATGCAGACAAACGTTAATCAAGCTAACGCTGACGTTCTGATGAAAGGAGGAAAAAGTACACATCATGCCATGGGTCTGCAATCAGTAATGCTGAGAACAAAAGGCAAGCTCAACATAAAGATATCATGTGTATATAATAGATATATACATAGTGGCAAATCAACACACTGGCATGATGTTTTGCAGAAAACACCCCAAAAGAACATTCGCACTGAGCCATAAAACCCAGGCACATTTAAAATGGCCGCTGCAGTATGTAGTACATTATGCTAGCACAACACATAGTCTGTCTTGAGAATTCCTGTGATTTGTAAAACTAATGCCACACCGCAATATCTGAAGGAAGTTACTTACTTGTCATGTGTTTTCTGGGGTCAGCATATATATTTTCTGTCTACAGAGTGTCATCTGTGCATGTTAAAATTGCTTGCAAATTGTGAACCAGATTTATTACAGAATAACGCTGCTGCAGATTGTTGCTACACATTGCTTCACGCAGAATAATACTGCATTGCTGTCGTTCATATCACTGTATTTACTACTTTCCTTTTATTGTTTCTAGTTTCTTTGTATCTATTTTTGCCCCCACAGTTGCTTGGGCATGAATAGCAAGTGCAGTTGAATAAGTACCCTCACCTTTCAACAAACTGAAAAAGTGTCATGGCACGTGGTTATTTCAGTCAATTGTGTGTACATGGAGTGGTTGCAACCCTTTCAGGATAAATCACTATAGCTTGCTCGCTCTCCACGTGCAGTTCACATGAGAATGTTTCAATTACTCGGATGTTTTAATGCAAATGAATCGGAAAAAATTTGTGTAAATTCTATAATTTTAGTCGCAGCAGCCTTTCAGTCAGCGAACGCTATATGATACTGTTTTTAATAAACATGGCTACTTTTGACGCTGCTTAGTGTTTTATAACCAGTCAAGATGATGCTATTTGTTTAAATAGCCCTAACCACTGGCGTGAAATCATGAAATAAATACCTAATTGTAGCTAAGTTTCTCTATTACACCGAAAGAAATGTAAAAGTCAAGATTAACCTTTCACTTAAATTGTTGCAATTATTACTTGTATTTTTTTTTCTAAACACCAGCAAGTTAAACTTTTGCAATGTGCCAGCATTCACACAAGAAATATCCTCGCTGTAACTAGTATTTATGAGCTATGGCACGTTTACATTACTCAAGGTGCACTTGCTGCTGTTTGTCCAAAATTATTAGGCTACATTTGTGCTTTCATTATTTTACAAACTGCTAATAGCTGTCTGAAAAATATTTAGAGAACAAAATTAAGCAACAGCCGTTAACCGTGCACACTAGAATGCTAATGAGCACAACATTTCAAGTGTAATGTTAACTTGCAATACATAACTTGTCATTTATCCTGTTTAAGCCAAACAGAAGCACACTAGTGGGACATAGAAAGAAAATAAATCAACTAATGCTGAGCATTAATTCGTGGTAAACAAAGCCTCCGTAATCCACACAAGTGCGTTCTATTGACGCTCATATTGCATACTGTCCGGCTGTTTTTCCTCCTCCATTGAAGAAGAGTGTTTGCACGCATTGATTATCGTGTGGATGCTCACGTTGTTTGCCTGAAAAATATGGTTTTCTTTCTTTCATTTATGAAGAGTATTGATCTTCATTTTGTGCTAGTTCCTACCCACTCCTACTTACAGCCTCACCTACAGGCTAGCAGTACTGTAGTACAAACAAATAAATAAATAATAATGTATCCACTTCTGCAAGGGCCCCGAGAGGGGCTTGCAGTCCTTTCAAGCAAACAAATAAATATACTGTGCCATAAAATGCTGCGGATTCTTCGTAGACATTTTCTAATGCAGCAGGATTTTCAACTGGTGTTGTGCATTTGCCCCTGGGCTCTTAGCATTTTTACAATAGTCACTGCCTCTTGAGCAAATAGTAGCTCCACAACTTTACCTGGGTTCGTCGTGATCAGTCAAACTATGCTGTGAAATAAAACTGCAGCCTTTTTTCATACCCCGATTTTGACTGCCACCATGTTTGGCATGACCAGGTACATTAAAAAGAAATTCATTTCCTGAAAGGGGGCGTGCATATATCCTAGTTTTCTATCGTTGCTGTGAGCATTTGCAAGCAGTACTAGTGTAATACCCATTATACTAACTTCGATATTCACTAGGCAGCAGTTTAAGAAACATAGACTTTACAGTACATTAAATGACCAGCACTTGTGTAATGATTCGGCTGTCTTACTAGTATGTCCACCAGTTGTTATCTCCACCTGGTTATAATCACCAAATATAAATTCTTGCTGGTAAATATTTAGACATGCATGTTGAAGGTTGAAACCTGTGCAACAAAGGTAAGGCCGCATTGTAGCAAAGTAGGGCAAACAATGTCACGATATCAGAGTGGCCACAAATCAGACAGTTACCATACACTTCACCTGTGGAATCTCGAGAAAAATTTAGTAGAAAGTCAAGCTTTCTGCAAGCAGCATTGATGCACTAACGCTGAGCAGCAAATAGGACGTGTGTGTTTACGAGTGTAAATTTTGGAAACGCCCAGGTGCACGACATCACTGGAGTGAAATGCCCTGACAGGATTGCAAATGCAATAGGCCACATTATGCTCAGAAGGACACCACTTCCACTTTGAACACATATCCCAGAATATTTACCAGGGCCTTCTCATAGCACTTTTGTAAATGGCAGATAGAACTTGGTGCCTGCACATGAATGGTGACTGCACACGAAGCTTTGGTGTTAAGCACAAAATGCTGTGTCAGAATTTCGTAGCGATCGTTTGTGCTCGAGTATACGCTCACATTATCATTCACTTGTGAACGGTGGCTGATCCCATCAATAATGTGAGCTCCGACGAGTGGCCAGGCAAGGAAAGGCATCGCTCTAATGCCCTCCTTTTTCTTAAAACCTCTACTCAACCGCAAAAGTAAGTGAGCGACTTGCGACTATCACTTCAGCACTGACAAAGCCACCAGTTCTCTGTTATATCCGTTAACTTAGCGACTTTCAAGGAATTTACTACATGGGACACGATGCAATATTTTTCTGCGTTACGCAATGTTTCACATCTGGCTTCCTCTTCTCGCATCATTTGAAGTAACTTAATGGAAAAAAAAATTATTGGATTTCACATCATCAAAAAGTGATGTGCACCTTATATATTGACTATGTCTTCAGTTTGTGAGAAAATCACGTCAGCTGCGTTAAAGGAAAACATACGTTTTTGGGAGAGGCTTGGCAAGCGTATCAGCAACATTGAGTTTCCACACTGACAGACTCAACTTTCAACAATAAATTTAACGAACTTAACTAGGTACATGATATAACACACACAGCTTGAAAGGAAACAATTTTTGCCTTTTTATTTACTCACTGTATCATTCGTGTCCTTTGGATGCTACACTTCACCGAGAAACCAGTTTGCCTAAGACTTAAAAATGCTGCAGTTATCTAATGTACTATAAAACGATCTTGCTTCATTGTATAAGGCGGCTTCCATGACAAGAAAGATGGTGTGAACAACAGACATGCCGAAGAAAAAATTAACAGCTAATAAAAGGCTTGTGTTTGGGCCAGCTTCATCATCTGTGTTCACTGTCTCCTTTCTCGTGTAAATTTTGCACTGCGCTTCAAGAATTATGTTAAGAGCTAGGGTGTATGCATGCAAATAAGGGTCAACAGATTGCACACTGTTTTGGCAGTAGAAATCGCAGTGTGCAATAGGAAGACAAAAGAAAAAAATACATGCCATTAATTAGGAACCATTTGAACAGAGGTGCGTGTGTGCGGTGACATGAAACATCCACCGCACGCTATCACGCTGAGGCAAGATATGATGAGCAACTGACAACATGCTAGGTGTGCATTCAGTAAAGAAGGCCTGCCTAACTGCTAAAGGTGCTTCTCGGAAGTCTTAAAGGGCCCCTAAACAACCCCGAGGTTTAAAATTTGTTTTAAAGATATAACTGCACTCCTGTGCGATGTGAACATGCTCCCGCAAGAATTTTGCGAATAGGTGCAATAATAAAGAAGTTATACGGGTTTAAGTGACTGCTTGCGTTGGTTTCGTTTTATCGGTCGGCCTCCCCACCCTTCTCTGCTGAGGAGAGGGTAGGGGCGGCGTGCCGTCGAGACTCCGCCCACTTTTGAGACGTGACCTGACGTGAGCATTTGACGTCATTGACGCTTGCGCTGGTGAACCGGTTGCTCCCGTTCTAGAAACGTTGGGTTGGTCCTGCGCTCACGCCGGTGGGATGGCCAGGGGATCTGACAATAGACGTTTCGACCAATCAACGAGATACAACTACGCAAAGTTGTTCGCGGTAGAACATGACGACACCTAGGATGCGAGCGCGACTGGTCAGTCGCCGGAAAGAAGCGCGGGAATTGTTTTTTGAAATACGGCGTCTGTGTGGCGCGCAGCGCTGTCATATTCGCAGAATGTGATCGCCGCAACCTTCTCTATGATTGAGTTAGCTTGTTTGGGCGGCTTAAAAAAAATGTAGGAGCCTGTTTAGTGGCCCTTTAAGGCCCAGCCACACATGCGGAAAAATGCTTTGGTGGCAACACCGCTCCGTGAAATCCCGCCTCCTGCGGGTGAACGAGCGCAAGAGGTAAGCGGCAGTGAAGCGAGCCTCCGCACGGGTATGAAACGAGCTTCCAGGTGCATGACTCCATGATGGAGCGCGTACGTCATGAATGGGGATGACCTGGCTGGTCTCCTCCATGGCGGCATGCAAGAAATCGTGCCCGAAGCGATCTCTCTCACGGCACGAGAATCCTGCCGCGTGGCAGCCTCGGAGGCTCGCGTTTTGCTGCTGATGGTGCACCAGGCGCGTTTCTTCGCTAGTGTGGCCACGCCTTTACTCACCACCTAATTTCAGGACACGGCAAAACAGTTGCTGAGTATCCATGGGATTGAACTAATGCATTTGATGCATTATGAAATACTGAGGCATTTGAAACATAATTGCGTTCAGAAAGGCCCATTCTCCCTCCACTCATGCAGATCATCTTTTCATCTCATATAAAGCTCTTTTTTCCACATCGTGCTCTTTTGAACTGCCTGTCATGCCACACATGGTTTCCTTTTCTAATGCCTTCTGGCGTAGCCCATCAGGCTCATGATGAGATATCGCAGTGCAGTGGAATGCACATCACGAACAGGAGCACCTAAAAAGTAAGCAATTCCTGAAATGAATGTCTCTCTCAACTGCATGTTTTAAGCACAGTGCTTGAATAAAGGTATCGTTATAGTGAGTGGAGTGCATGTCAACTTTAAAGCATGATACACATGCGTTCATATACCATGTAATGCCAAACCACCTTGCCTGAACCTCCCACTACAAAGTGTTGCTTTCAAAGACAGCAACAATTGCAGCCATCCGAACACATAAACTGTTAAATAGTATTCACGGAATAGAAGTATTAATGCTTTTTATGCATTATGTAATACTTAGGCATTTAAAGTACTTATGCAGCTTTGCTTAGGAAGTTGAGCAAAAGTTAACATGGAAGCAGCTTTTTTAAACAACCTTTAGAAACACAATCTGTAGAGGGACCCAAAAACGACTGTGGTGGTTTTGTACAAACAGACTGCGCCGATAGCTCATGTCCTTCTGATCACCAGTATCAGTGCTCTGAGTCAAGAGAACAATTTGCTACAAGGCTTTAAATATCTGAATCATGAAAGGCCTACCCGACTCAACCACCCCAGCCTAGGGCTAATGGCATTTCCGGCTGACATCATCGCAGCGCTTGGCAGCACACCCTCGTGTCACCAGCGCATTACACTACAAAAGCTAGCACTGCTATGGCCGGTGGTGTCAGTAGGGACACTGGGTTGCTATTGAAGGCTCGGCACAGCGGCTGCTGTGGTGTGCACCCAGCAGCTAAGCGAGTTCAAGGGGAACAGCAGTAGGAAGGCAGCTGAAATACATCTGCCTTGGTGCAAGCAGGTTTGCCAAATTTACGGTGTGGAAGAGTTGATAATGACGTAGTCTAATCAGCAACACAATGACAAAGAAAAAAGCATTTCAAGGACCCCCCTTAGTGAAGTGACATAGCATGACGAAAGCACGGCTTGAGGGAGTCAATGAAGCCCTTGATGTTTTAGCAGGGTACGTTGATGACATTATTGATGTCCATTGCACAATCACCCTCCTGTACATCATTCAGTTGCTATCAAATTTTCATTTAGCTACCGAACTGCATGGCGTGTCCTTTTTCACACTAGAAGATGTCAGGTAAGCCCATTTTCTGTTCTTGTCTCTGATAAATACAGCTGTGTGCAGGATCTTCAAGAGAAATGTGATTACAATTGGCACAATGAGATTTACATCAAGGTAACTATAAGAAATTCCACATCGATTTTTGCATCATGGTGAAGGCTGACATAGTACGGGGCTCTTGATGTCAAATGTAAACACAATCGAACATTTGTCATAGGTCCAATTTTACTTTAGCAAATGCATCAGCAAGTTGTTATAATAAAGAGGTTACCTTGTGACTATTTCATATGTGCTGTAATCTTCATATTGAAATTCTAATTCATATGTGCTAATGTGGTACCAAGTACTTCCTAAAGACACTACATGAATTCCATAGCTCACTTCCTTATTCTAGATCACACAGCATAACTATATTCCAGTGGTACGAATGCTATTGCACGAGTTTAATTTTCACATTTTTGGCCTGTGCATCTGCCACACCTTCCTTCTGCATTTTATATTTGTGAAACTATGAAATTTCCTTTCTAAACATGCTAGCACTCTCGTTACTTGTAGAAAAGAATCTTATTTAAAAAATAACAAAATAAAAGTATGACTAAAGCACAGTGAAGCATTGATCAGCTCCCATTTTCTAGGCCATACAATATTTAAATGCTAAGCCAAATATATTTAATCTTTGAGAAAGCAGTGTTACTGTCATCCAAAAGGCAAGTCAGAAGCATAATGTTGGTCCTGCAGCAGTGAATAAGCACAGCACACCTGTATTTGAAGTGGCTAACAACAAACAAGGAAAATAAGGGCAAGCCATACTCAATTTGCATACGGGTACTGTCTCTCCGTGTTGGTGAAGTGCAATCGGCACATCTGTTTGGGACGTTCCCA
This sequence comes from Hyalomma asiaticum, assembly GCA_013339685.2. Classification (NCBI taxonomy): domain Eukaryota; kingdom Metazoa; phylum Arthropoda; class Arachnida; order Ixodida; family Ixodidae; genus Hyalomma; species Hyalomma asiaticum. Next base: position 97,667,864 of record CM023487.1, read on the forward strand.
CTGCACATATAATCTTTTGCACAAGGAAATGTTTAAACTACCTTAATCAGCAGCAGCAAGCAGCACGAATAATACTGCCAGAAAGTTCACTGACGCAAACTGCACTGAACTAAGAATTTCTCAAAGACACACTGAATCTTACAGCAGAATGTGACAACAGCAAGAACAGCCAATGATAGAGCAGTTGTCATTGACAATGGTATGCTGCCATTGTTGTGCATGTGAACATTCTTTTACTGACGTCTGCTATAAACTGCTCAGTTTCACAGGGCATCTGTGAGCAGCACTGTACTCTTGTACTGACAATGCAGTATAGTATCCCTGTTAAATAAAGATCATGAGCAATGTGAGCTGTCACTTAAACTCTGCAATCATTATGGTATAGGTGTGTATGCCCCGACTGAGCGTGCAGCCTTGCGCATCGCCGCATCAAGTAATTCACACCATGTCCTACAACTCGGAGTTCGTACGCTCCCTGAAATAGTGCAAACTTTATTACCCTGCATTGGGTTGGCATAAGATGCTGCTATAACCTTGCTCCTACATCTCTTCTATGTGGATGGCCCTCTCGCATTGTGAAAAAAAAAAAAAAAAGTACTAAACCGCTGCAGAAGTTGTACACGTGGGCAGACATAAAAATGGACATGTGGCAAAGCTGAGTGCTTATGTGGTGGATCTTCTGTGGCCAGGGAAAGTGGAATGGTAAGCCATGAATGTCAACACTGGATGCAGGGAACACGTGCCACACACGTTAATGATTGTAATTAGTTCCCTTTTTGCTTTTTACATGGTAATAAAAAATGTGAAAAGCAACCAGCATAGATAATTACATATGCACTACATGTGACCAGCAAAGCAGCAATTATCAAGCAAACTGAATTTAACATTTTCAAACAATGCTTACAATGTAGAAATCAAGCAGAAGACAGTGACTCAGTCAGTCAATGTTAGATAATAAAAGTAAGTGCCTCTGAATGATCATGGTGCAAGACCACAATAAATGCAACGAGCACAGCTGGTATCGGTACATGACATGACGTGCCTCATTTCTTTGTCACAAATAGTATAACAACATATGGCATCAAGATTAATGTGCGCTACATAAAATGTGTTGACATTGTGCTGCCACGTGTAAATGTGCATGCCAGCAGTTAAACCATGGAAGCTATAAGACAGATAAAACAGCCAACTTGAGGCCATGGCAACGTGGGTAAAATCAGGGAAGTTGTGGTAGCATGTGCCAACACTTTGCCACCTAGCCTAAGGCAAAGGAGGAAAGACACTGTGACAGGCCAAGATGACCGGCAGAGAAGTCCTATAAGTACTGACGCACCTCTCTCTATGTCTGTGTGGCCCCGGAGCAGCAGCTGCACAGGATGGCCTGGTAAGCAGCAGCATTCACTAGATGTTACGAACATCTTGCTAAAAAGCATTTAGATAAATATTTTAGGCAGAGGTACGATGCATACAGCTTACACTACACGATGAACTTCATCCCCCAAATAAATAAAAGAAGCCCATGCAAGGTGAGAACGAAAATGGAGAACAGGACGTTGGCACCCTTCATGATTAGGAAACACCCTGTGCTCCGCCTTAAAATTGACAGGCTAAGGTGCAACAGTTCTGCTTTACCCAAACTTAAACCAGAAAGTAGCGCAATTTAGCACAGGATGCTGCTACACATTGCTGTGGCAAATCTGTAGACTAATGGGGCAAAAGATACGTCGCTTCAACTTACAATGGCATTCCAAAGGTGCTCATAAGACAAGATAACATGTCAAAAGTTACACTCAGTGCAACACGTGTCATTAAAAAAAGTCGTTTCCTTCCTCTGCAGAGACAGCACAAAGTGCCCATCATGTATGTTGTAAATGCACATGAGTATAGAAGCATGATCGTCAACAGTGGGCATAAGCTTATGGCCAAAGAATCACAACCACAGTAAAATGATTTTCAACAGTTTAGCTATTTGTACTACAGCTCCAAAAAAATCAAAATTATCAACGGAATGAAACACTGATGAACACTAAAAGTTCTCCCGAGTCACTACAGTCGAACCCCGCTACAACGAATGCCGCTTCAATGAAATTTCCGGTACAATGAAAAATTCTCGGTTCCCCATCAGGAGTCCATAGGAGTCAATGCATAAATATGCTCGCCACAATGAACACTTTTCTATGTGCCATTTTGCTTCAACGAAATTTGACGATGCAATTCCAGGCTCAGAAATTCCATTTGTTGTGCAGTAAACACAATCCCAAACATTTTGGCGCATTTCAGAAGATAAAAATAGGTCTAAAAAGTGGAAATCAAATGTTGGCACCACCAAAACGGCCGCTGTTCACTGCATGGTTGACTACCAATGCCTACCGATGTCTGTCGAGACAGCGCGCGTGACCAGCCCTTTCCCACCGGCGCCCCTTATGGTCGGTCCTTCGCCCAATAAAAGACGGGTGGGGCGTTTCCTCTCCGTTTGAGAAGCAAGCGACAACAGCCCTCACGCAGTGCAATGTTATCGCAAGTGCAGTTCGTTCGGCAGAGACGGCCGGGTCGTTTCATCGCTGCTTCAGCCACGTTCGTCCCCAGCGTTAGCAAGCATTCACTCGCATGTTAAACATAAGATGCGTAGGTGGTGTTATCGAGTTGGACTTTGTACAAACGACGACTGCAAAAACCCGCTAACAGTGTCCATATCATTGCTATCGCAATAGCCCCCCCCCACCCCATGGTCGACAATTTTTTTTTGTATGTTTATGTTACAGGAGAATAGATGTTTCCCATCACTGTACGCAAAACGGCTCATCATCGCATTTCTCCCTCATATCTGTGCTAAGCCTCAGCCTCTCAGTCGTGCGCGCTGCAAGACGTCCGAGATTGCATCCGGGCAATCTCGGAGATCATGCCCTGATCATGCTTAGGCTTAGCTACACCAGCCTGCACAGCACGCATGGCAGCATGCGGCAGCGGGTGTGAGGGAACTGTGATAGCACGGAGGAATGCAGCATTGCGAGTAAATGATGTTAGCACCGCTTGCACGCGGCTATGCCCGGCAACATGCGGCAGTTTTATCGGGACGCAGCAGTTATGAATTGGCGCGCCGAACGTCTTCGAGATACCGCGGATCAAGTGAAACGGGAAAGCCACAGCGCGGCCATTCGAGAGACTGCAGGGGTTCATAGTTGGCGGACCGTTTATTATGTGAGTGCGTTCAATATGCGAGTACGGCATTTGTTCGTGTGAATGTGAGAAGGTTGATTACTAAGAACTTTTTTTTTCGTGTCATGAAAAATGGGTCTGCGTTACAATTGATGTACTATAACCTTTTTTTGGGGGGGGAGGGGGGGTGTTCGCGGGAAATGGGTGCGCGGTAGAACTGAGTAAATACCTCAATCTCCCGGATTCCATTTCTCCAAACTTGGCAGGTATGGTTTCAGCACACGCAGTTTGCGAACCCTAGCTTCCGACTACCGCCATGAAGCTGTGTGCAAGATTGAGGCATAAAAGTTTCTTTCTTCTACCAGCTTAGGTCAGTTATATTATCGGTTTCACGACAACGAAATTTTTTCCGCACACCATCTATTTCGTTGTAGCGAGAGTCGACTGTATTTCAAATCAAGGCATCATAACGATTCGAGCAAATCTGGACATGCAGATTTATAATTTCTCAATAAAGCAGCAGCAAAAGGTGTCTGAATAGAAACTCACAAGTGCTGTGACATTCTGTGCCAATGCCACAGCCACTGATTGTTCAGGAAGTTTAATATAATTTGCAGACCAAAACTGTGGCCATCAATAACACGGTGATGCAACACGCAATCCCTCCATCTTAAAGTCTTACTTATTCTATGTAACGGAAAGAATAGATTTTCTATATTCTCTACATTACGTGCACATTTCAGCTTGAGTGCAACGTGTGTCACCAGAGACCGATAAAAACATCAAGTGACAGGTTTGTAAGATACTGTGTAGCTGCTGCTTTGGAGCGCGTGAGGCCATGTGGAATAATAGCTTTTGCTTCGAGGCTCTCCTGACTGTTTGCAGCAGCAAAAACCTAAGCGAACAGTTGCACTTGAAGCATTCTAAAAGCAGTGCAGTGCCTCAGCACTGAAACTGTAGTGCCTTTTGTTTTGAGCTGCTTCAGACAGTGTTGTGCTCAAGGCTGTCACATAAGGGCTTGCCCACCTGGTCACCTGACCACTTGAGTGCTAAAAGGGTTGTCACCATGGCTGGTGGTGAGGACAGGGTGGGAATCCCATTGAGGCACCGGTGTGCGGAGATCTCCAGCTAGTGGCTAGAGGGCAGTGCTCTGGCGTCGCAGGTCGCTCGGCTCAGCAGTGGCAAACAGGTTGGGGTTCTGGCTGAGGGAGCTGTCCAGCTCGCTGCACTTGCGCTCGTACTCCTGGTTGCACTTGTGTGCAGCCTGCGACAGTTATCCACAATTAGTTAAAACGTTTGTTGTGCCAAAAAAAGCTTGTGTTACTGCTTTTTATAAACCTCAAGGATAGCGGCAAATTATGACACAGAAACACAGAATGGCGACAGTTTTAACGCAAATAATGTGCATTGCCTCAAAACCCTGAGAGGGGCAGCTTGGCTCGTTTTCCAGTGCTCTCGGGTTTTATACCCCTGTGTACTAGATGCACATGCGGTTGTGTACACTACTCCAGGCAAACATCATTTGTTTCAAACATAACAAATCCCCCGATGACAAATGGACAGTTGCAAAGTAATGCGCAAGCACAGAAAACGTAGCCGGAAACTGCAGCACAAAACAACAAGGTGAGTCATCATCATCATCAGCCTGTCTACGACCACTGCAGGGCAAAGGCCTCTCCCATGGGTCTCCAATTATCCCTGTCCTGTGCTAACTGGACTCAATTTATCCCCACAAACTTCCTGATCTCATCTGCCCACGTAACTTTCTGCCGCCCCCTGCCACGCTTGCCTTCTCTAGGAATCCACTCTGTTACCCGTAATGACCTACGGTTGTCTTGTCTTCACATTACATGGCCCGCCCAAGCCCATTTCTTCTTTTTAAGTTCTATTAATATGTCCCTAGCACGCGTTTGTTCCCTAACCCACTCCACTCACTTCTTGTCCCTTAAGGTTAACACCTACCCTTTTCCGTTCCATAGCTTGCTGCGTCATCCTCAATTTAAGCTGAACCCTCTTAGTAGCCTTGCAAGTTTCTGCCCCATAGGTGAGTACCGGTAAGATGCAGCTGTAATACACTATCCTCTTCAGAGACAATGGTAAGCTACCATTCATTATATGACAAGGCTTGCGGAATGCACTCCACCCCATTCTAGTACTCCTAATTACCTCAGCCTCATGATTTGGATCAGGGGTCACTACCTGGCCTAAGTACACATATTCACTTACTATTTCCAATGCCTCGCCAGCTATCTCAAATTGCTGTACTCGCCCAAGGCTATTGAACATTACTTTAGTTTTCTGCATATTAATTTTAAGGCCCACTGTTATACTTTGCCTGTTAAGGTCAGTAATCATGCTTTGTAATTCTCCTCCCGAGTTACTTAGCAAGGCAATGTCATCAGCAAATTGGAGGTTACTGAGGTATTCCCCATTAACCCTTACACCCACCTGTTCCCAATCCAGTGCTTTAAATACTTCTTGTAAACATGCTGTGAATAACATTGGAGAGATTGCGTCTCCTTGTCTCATGCCCTTCCTTATAGGTATTTTGCTGCTCTCCTTGTGGAGGACTATGGTGGCTGTGGAGCCATTGTAGGTGTCTTTCACACAGTAAGATGGAAAGTCAAAGAATTCAGGATAGCGCTGCAAAACCGATATTCAGCTCTAACAGAGCAAGCAGACATTTGCGTTCATGAAGTCAGTGATAATCTCACACGCATTGTCACGGAGTGTGCAACAGAAGTAGAGGTACGATCGGTAGACAGACTGCTAGGAAACCTTCCCAGGAAACAAAAGACTTGATTTGGAAACGGCAAGGCATTATTGTATCTAATGCAACTAACAGAATAGAACTAGCGGAGCTTTTGAAGTTAATCAATAAACGTAAGACAGCCGACATACGAAAGCATAATATGGAGCAGACTGAGCATGCTCTAAAGAACAGGAGGAGCCTGAAAGCAGTGAAGAGACGTCTAGGCATAGGCAAAAATCAGACGTATGCATTACGTGACAGGTAAGGCAATGTGATCACGAATAGGGATGAGAGTTACAATAGCCGAGGAGTTTTACAGAGATCTCTACAGTAGCCACAATAACCAGAATGGTGAACGGGGAAGCAGTTTAGAAGACGCTGGCATTCCACCAGTACTGACAGAGGAAGTAATGAAAGCTTTGAAAGAGATGCAAGCGGGAAAGGCACCTGGTGGGGATTAGATAAGGATGGTGGGCAGATTATACTGGAAAAACTGGCAACCCTGTATACGCAATGCTTAATGACTGCGAGCATATCGGCATCTTGGAAGAATGTGAACATCATCCTAATCCATAAGAAGGGTGACACAAAGGACTTGAAAAATTACAAACCGATTAGTTTACTGTCAGTCGTCTACAAGGTATTTATCAAGGTAATTGCTTATAGAATTCGTGCCACCTTAGATTTCAGTCAACCTAAGAAACAAGCACGGTTTCGTAAGGGCTACTCAACATTAGACCATATTCACACTATCAATCAGGTGATAGAGAAATGCGCGGAGTATAATAGCCTTCACAGATTATGAGAAAGCATTTGACTCGGTCGATACCTCAGCAGTCATGCAGGCATTGCAGAATCAGGGCGCAGACGTGCAATATCATGGAGTGTATGCTCACGCAACATCTGAGTAGTTTCCAAGCCATGGGATTTCTATGAAACTTTCAAGTTCCAGACCCGGGTGCAAAATTGTGGGAAGTACTCGCCAGCTACCTAGCGAGAAAATGCAGGATAGCCGGCCACTGTGGGTTTGGTGTGGCACTAAAAAGGAATCTTCGTGACAATTTCGTCATCGGACTTCACGAGATGGGAATATGTTAAGCTAACTGTTCTGTGATGCTGCTTGATGTTAAAACACGCGCTCGCAGTGGCCACGATGGTGGCAACCAATGTGAATCTTTCGTTCTCGAAGAAGTGTCATGGTGGCCGTAAAACCTATCGGCCAATGGGCAAGATGTGTGTTGGCTTTGGCAACGAAAGTTGTTTCTCAGAATGCCCGTACAAAAGTATGATGCGTTTCAAATGCAAGAAATGTGACCACTTGGCAAGTCACTGTTCTGTGTCCAGATTCGAGGCCATTTAAGCATGTTGTAGTCTAACACAGTGCCTGAAGAAGAACCTGAACACTTCTACATCTCCACAGAATATAGCGAAAAAGATGTCCCAGGTACCACATATGCTGCCACGCTCATGTCGACGGCGTGGAGTTGAAGATGAAAGTGGACACAGGACCTGTCGTGTATGCCATCGTCAAAGAGACTTACAGATGTTGGGCCCATTCGTGGCGGAAATAGGAGTCAACAGACAAACCGCGGTATTACTGTTAATTCACATCTCCCTACAGACGTGAATTCATGCCTCGATGCAGTGTAAACAAACAAAGGGCTCACCTGACTCCTTTCTTCCTCCAAGGTTTTGCGCACTTCCTCATGCTGCCTTTCCAGCTCCGCTTTCTTCTTGTCCAGCAGGCTTTTGATCTAAAAGGAAAGCATGTGTGTTGCTCAAATTTTTGCACAGCTTTACACAACCGCATAAACAAAAAGGTAATGAAGCCATGGAAAGCATAAGAACATGTTTCGGAACTTAAAGGAGATGAAAGTGTATGGAGAAAAGGACCTGGCATGCGCATACCACTCAGCTCTGTCTCTTTGTAAGCCACAGGATTGGCTTCGTCAAGTTCGCCATAATTTAGGGCGAGATCATTTAGCATCGCTTACTGGAGCCCGAAAACATACCGTCTTTTCTGTGCTGACAGCAAACTGCGGCTAGTGCTGCTTGCTGAACAATGGCCTTCTGTGGCCGTCAGTCCAGCAACACTTCGCTTAAACAGTGGAATTCGCCTAGCCCTGTGGAATATTAGTGTGAATTCCTGTTTCATACCAGTCCATCAAAATTACTGTTGTGTGCCTGGCCCCAGAGGGTGCTGAAAGGACAAAAATTACAGCATATCCATGGAGTGAATGATGATGAGTGGGCGAAGCTCGGGATGTTCATCGTAGATCGTGCCGAGTTCCAGATTAATTTAGTTAACGCGCACGCTACGAATCCTCATGGTTGAACTATGCACAAGTGAAATCTCCCACCGGCACTTCATTGCAAGTCAAGGTCCAGTGCCTATATATATATATATATATATATATATATATATATATATATATATATATATATATATATATATATATATATATATGGGTTGCCGGTGAACGCTTCTCCAACGCGAGCAGTCGGTATTTCTCAATCAAGAAACTCGCTAGGAGACGGTGCCTGTGCCAACGTTGTCTCTCGCGGGTGAGGGCGCGTTCTCCTTCTTTGCGAGCCGGTAGAGCGTTCCTCTAAGAAACAACGTTTCCATAGCCTACGCGCGCCTTTCGCTCTCTCTCTGTCTCTCTCTCTCTCACAAGACAGCAGAGGCATGCGCCGGGAGAGAGAGAGAGAGAGAGGCACGCGCCGAGGGCGAGCGCGTGCCTCCCAGCACGCGGGTTACGCCTGACAACTGACGCGTGACAAGGTTAGACTAAGAGGAGCTTCGCCCCTAAAACGGCTCGTTGCTTTGAGGTTTGGTATGAGACTGTTTTTACCATTTTTATTGTACAGCTGTTGCCTGTGAGGGGTGGCACACGGTTAAGGAGTGTGGGAGAGAAGGCCATGGAGAGTGCAGAAAACCACCCATTTCTTCTCCCTCGCCAGAGTGGGTCTAGTGTCGCCGTTGGTAACCAATGTACGATGGGAGACCTGTGTGTGCAGGGGCCATAACGTGCCTGTCCATTCCCACTTAGAAAAAGGGCACGGCTGGACTGGAGAGGCACGAGCTTCCTTCATACGACCTTCACAATGGCGTTGTTGCTGCCTCGCACCGCACTCTGGTGGTGTCGCTCCATCCCTACTGTACTTCCCTCATGGTTGCCGTCTATGCGTACTGAAAGCGAGCATGTGCGCGTGCTCTCACGTCGGCCGTGCATGTTTGAATAACTTGTAATTGTGATCTAATGATGCTAAAATGTTTTGGCGCTCATTTCCTTATGACCAGACCCACGTCACCCCCTCAAATGTGGTTGAACATGGCGTACAGCGTATGCCCACTGAGGAACAAGACGCTGGGATCAAATTTGTGTGTAGCTCCGAAATCAAAGTGCTGACATTTTTATTCGTGCAACAATCACACTGAAGTCAATTAACGAATGGAACCGCCCATTTGCAAAACGCGAACTTTTATTTACGCGTATCTCGTCAGTTTACGCCTGCCTATTTATTCAAGTGAGCCTAAACCATCGCAAGCAAATACATAAATAAAAAACAAAGAATGTGAAGGGCCTGAATAGTGCAGAATGAATGACTGTGTATACTCAATTGCCAGTGCGAGAACAGAGAAACAAGGATGCAGCTAGGGCGACAGGGTATATTTGCCCTAGCTGTGTCCTTGTTTCTCTGTTCTCGCGCTGGTAATTAAGTATACACAGTAATTCATTTCTCCTTGCCAATGCGGCTATATTTTGCCCGTTCAGGAACAATATTTACACATTGCGCCATGTATTTATCCCACAAGAAAATAAAGTGCGAATTGCCAGCTGAAAAATCATTCTCCAGCCTGGTTTTCAGCTGGAAGCAGCTCTCCAGGCTGGAAATTTTCAGCTGGAAATGCTATTCTCAGCTGGGAAGGAAAACCATTCTCAGCAAGAAATGGCATTTCCAGCCTGGAGAGCTTTTTCCAGCAGAAAGTTTTTCAGTTCCAGTTGGGAGGATATCCAGCAGGTAAAGTTTCCAGCTTCAGATAAGAAATAATTGTGGCAGTAAGAAGCTTTCCTGCTTCAGCTGTGATGTTCTATCTTTGACAAAAGCAATCCCAACTACACAAAAACATGTCTGAGTGCATGTCGTGGCAGAGAATATAAAGCAGGATGCATTTGTGCTCAATTAAGGCTCGTTATTTTACGTACTGCTAGTAAAAAAGAAAATCTGCAGTATACCACTGTCACACTGAATGTTTTAATGTCATTCGAACGCAATGACATTCGCATCGAATGACATTATTCTGCTGATACACGGCGACATTTAACATAATTCAAATAGAATGACTTCTGAAATCGAATGAGTTTGAGCAACTCATTCCCATTCGCATTGGGACTGAATGTGTACTCTCTACCCCAGAGACAACGTAAACGTGCGGCACTGAGCATTCCTAATTTGTGAAACGTCATGTGAAAATGGTATTACTTTAGCGCGTTTGCCGATATTCATAATTTTAAAAAGAAAAGGCCAGGCAGGCCGTAACAAAATGTGTTTACTCTCAACATCAGCAGCGTCTGACCGGCTTTGCTATTTCACCACAGGGTGCAATCGCGAACGCCGTTTGCTTGAGTGCTGTGCTTATACACTCCGTCTTAATTTAGCACCTGTGTTTCTCATTAATGCGCTTGCTTTGCTTACAAAAGCAGCAAATGAATGGTTCGCCTGCTGCAAATCAGCGTCCCCTTTCAGCGCTGCCGTATCAGCAGCAAATTATTCTGTTGGTGTAATTCAGTGAAGCAAAGCCCTGTGTTTATTTTAAATAAAATAGGATACTTTTTAGCCATTCTGCACTTACGCTCTGCAGCAAAGCCCTGCGTTTATTTTAAATAAAATAGGATGACTATTCAGCCACTCTGCAATTACGCTCTGCAGCTTTTATGTCCAGTTCTTTTGGAACTATTGTCACTGATATCGTAAACGAATAACATTACTTCTTCGTGTGTAGCACAATCATGGGTTGAATGACATTCGTTGCACCGAACGTCATTCGAATCAAATGACGTTAAAACGTCTAGTGTGACAGGGGTACTAGTCTAATTAGAATAATGCAATATTTAAGTGTAAATCTCCCATTAGACATAAAAATTTCTGTCAATCTAACAGAAATTTCTACCTTGTTCTTTCAAGAACCTATTGGCCGTATAACGATAGGTTCCTTAATAGCCAATATGTTGGACTGTTGGGCATTCATTATTAAATCCTGCTATCTTGCTTGACGCCTATTTCTTGCAGGCTGAAATTTTACCAATAATAAACAATTCTGTGTGTAGTACTTCATGTATATTTATTTATGTAATTGACTGACCAACGCACTAACTGATCGCGCTGCTCAGACGTGAATTCAATGTTCGCATGTTTGTGTTGGTAAATAGGCATCCACTGTGAACCTGCGTAAAGGCAATTTCGCTTGCAGCTTCACTAAATTAGGAAACAGCTAGTGTTCAAAGCTCACCAGTTAATTCTCCGCAAGAACTATGCACGTTTTCTGAAAAACGGAGATAGCCACCATGCGGGAGCCACCAGTTCGTAGTTGGATATTTTTCCTTCCAGCTCATTTATGTTAATAAATAATGTTTATGGTGTGTGCAGAAATAACTTTACAAATCTGGCTCGCAGTGTAACATTTACTGCTTATAGATTTCAAAAGGAAGTATGAGACTGAAGGTAACGATCAACACCTAGCTTCAGCAATATGGCCATCAGCTTTGAACCGTGTCGATAGAGAGATGTTAGGAAGTTTTCCTTTCCTTTTTTTCTTTTTTTCATGGCTATGTCGTTAGTGCTGTTTGTTTACTGAATTTGCGTAGCCTAAAAGGGTGTTCCTGGTTCTTAGTCCTGCGTACTACAATGGTCTTGCTGGCACAAAGCGGACACGGCACAAGACGATGACCACTAGCACTCAGCGCTGATGTGACTGCAGAAGTGAAGCTACAGCCCGCATCAGCACAGGTGGATATAATCAGTTAGCTGGTTTTGTCGACTTAGACTTGCAGCGGAGAAATGCGTATAAACTGCTTGGAGCAGCAGCAACCGAGTGCTTTTGGAGGCAGCCGCTGCCGTGCTATTGCAACATGTGGCTCCAGTCGAAGCCCATCGTCGACTCGGCTAGGCGAGGCAAAAACGTAAAAAAAAACCCGTTCTTTCACACCAGTAATGTAAACGACACCATGATATCTCATTTGTATTTTGCGGTTCTGTTCAAGCACCAGGCAATCGGCCACTTTAGCAGATGTAGCTGTTCTTTCTTCCGCGATTACATGTGCACATTAAATGTAAATACAGTGCAATGTTTCTAGAACTAATCTTACATTAATTGAAGGTGTGGTTGCACATTAGTGCCGCAACCAGCTTATGTGGCAATGTAAGGTCTCGTGAGGAAGTGATTGCTCAAACACAACTTTCCCAACACCATTCGTACCTGCATCATCTCCCCGGGTCAGCCACCGGCTCCTGTAGTCGTGCGAAAGTGCAGTGCATGTAGGGAGCCTACATGACCGGCTCAAAGAGTGGCCAGGTAGATTCCCTGTATAGCTAACGCATGTTTATGCTTCAGAAAAGCACTGCGTCTGCCATGCAGGTGCAAGAAGCACGATTGCCCATTGGTACTATCGGTGAGAAGATGCACACGAAGAAACAATGCACACTGGCTCTCGGCCAAATGAGAATTCTTAATGTTTTATGTGCTAAAACCACGGTGCGATACGAGGCATGCTCCGTAGGGGAGGGCTCCAGAAAATTCAACGATTTGGAGTAACACACAGTGCACATCTAATTGCAATCCGCCGCGTCCGGGGGTGCGCCTTTCGGGTCAGCAGTCAATCAGCCAAACACCCTTGCATGCAATCCAAGCGCTTAAAGGATTTCGACTTGTCACTACAGCACTTCTGCTTGTTGATCAGCAATCAAATATTGCGTATTGAGAGTGAAACAAGGAACACAGAGAAGGGTGTAAACGGTCGTCCGCACATCTACCGTATCGGCTGGTAGCTAGCAATGGTGAATGGAGCCGCTGAAGCCACCAGAAGTGACACGCATGCAAACTATGTATAGGATTTTTGCCGCATTGACCCCGCAGTGTTCTTTCACCATGCTGTGCAGTCTCAGAAGAAAGAGAGGAAGCTTTTCCACCCAATGTGCTTTATCCAACTTAACTGTTAAAGAGGCCTTCAACTGTTGGTGCGGGCACTCGACCACTCCACTGCTTGCCGGGTGTCAAACCATGGCGTACTGGATCCGCGTTCCCAGAAGTCCTGCTAGCCCAGAGAACAGGTTGCTCCAGAACTGTCAGCCGCGGTCAGTTGTTATGCGCAATATGAGCAGCCGTAGCATGAGACACAGGTGGCTACAAAACCTGCGCTACGCTTTCAGAAGACATGTCCAGAATGGGCGTCGCTTCAGGCCACTGCGAGTTGCAACTGACGTAAGCATGTGCTTGCACCACTGAGAAAGAGGAAGAGGTCCTAGCAAATCCAAGTGGATGCGGCCAAATCGACACTCTGGTGGCTGAAATGCCTGGAGTGGCTTGTGCATGTGACGGGTCATTTTGACGGCTTGACATGTTCGGTTCGCAGCGTCAAATGTCCGCATTAATTCTTGGTGGTTCGTGACGAGCCTCTGTGTCGTATGGATTCCTGAGTGGCTGAGGCCATGAAGGTTGTCGAATACAACATGCTGGACTGGGGCAGGGACGAAGGGTCTCAGAGATGTGCCGCACGTCACCTCCGTCTTTGCGTACAGTAGGGGGATCCATGGGCACAGCTGAGGATGGATACTGCCATGTCTCAGCTCTGAATCACTGCGCTGTGGGGCAGCTAATGCCTCGAAATTAATGGATGCGGTGGACATGGAAAGGGCGTCGATACAGGAACAGTGCATTGGCTGCCTGTTTTTGGTTCCCCGAGTTGTCTTGGATGTCGATGGAAAAGTCGGAAATTAAGAAAAGTTGTCACAGTTTTGTTTCTGAATATATGTGAGGTGCTGTTGTTCTTGAACACAAATTTCAGGTGCTTGTGGTGAGTTTAAACGTGAAAAGTGCGACCTTTGAGGAAGAAACGAGAATGCTTGATGGAGCAATATATGACTATACCACCTCTCTTCTAATGGTGCTGTAGTGCACTTCCACACGTTTCAGCCATTTCGAAAACAAATTTATAACCTATCGTGGTGTTCTTGTTCACTGATGTTTACCGAGTTTCAGTTCGTTTTCGAATGTACACGTGTTAGAGGGACACCGGCCAGTGCGCCTGGAATGACTCACCCCTAAATAAACCAGTTCTTACTCAGCCCTCCGTCTGCATTACTCTGTTCACGGCCCCTCAGCTCCTCTGGAGGTGACAAGTGACGACAAGATGACCAACATGTTAGGCCCATACGTACCCAGCCAACCATCAATATTCAAAGTATGTCCATTGTTATTTGTGGATATTCAGAGTACACTTGTAGATTACAGTATTTAGATGTCATATAGTGGATACTTATAAAATATTTATCGATGTTGTTTTACTAACATTTTACTAATAGCAGAACATAAATGAAGATTGCATGTGAACTTCTTGCTGAAAAAGAAGAAAACATGTTCTAGTTGTGCCTTCAGTTGAAATTATTATCCATTGGCAGCTGAAATTTAACCTGCCATAAGTTTCCAGCTATAAACTAATTCTTACTTACAATCAGTTTATTGGAAATAGGTTCTTCCAGCTGGAAACAAAATCCAGTTAAGCCAGTTTTTCAGGTGTAGTTCAACAGGAAGCATCTGGAGCAGTAATCTTTCAGCTGAATGTGGTTCTAACAGTTGACTGTTTCTGAAACATTTACCTTGCGCAATGAAACCTTCAATGTTCTGCTGCAACACGTCAGTGTTTAGAGTGTCTAGCTGACGTTCAGAATATTGATGACGTGCAAGCACTAGATTGACTGGGATGATGAAACGCTCCCGATATTATATATCAACAAGTGCAAGAAAAAAAATGCAACAAAATTGACAAGGACAAGCAAATATGTCGCGCAGTTTCTCTTTTTTTCTTTTTTTTGGAAATGCGTACACGTGCTTGCCTTGCTCTCAACTGATACTTCGATCAACTGCTGTGGTGCTACATCGTCTAACGTTTCAAACACAAGTACGTAGCATTGTTCTGTCAGCTCTTTCATTCAGCTATGAGGTATGGTCTAGCCACCTGGCAGATCATATGTGGGGCTCTCCGTGCTCTTTTCCATACTGCGCGGCACACCTGATGCAATGTGTTGGCAGCCTTGCAATGTTATCAACGTCGAACAAACAGGTATTTATCATGACAAGGCACACGAAGAGCCTGCTCTTAAGGTAAGAGAGTAGATTGCACTGAAATAGTGACAACAGCCTCCATAGCCTCCATTTTAGTAGTGGCCATGTTTGTTGCTTACTAAGGGCGCTGTTGCCTTAGCGCTAGTTTGTGATGTACACATACACTCTTATGCATTACTTCATACGTAGAAATCCAAACTAGAAGAGAAGCTCAGAGGAAGATGGATGCTTGAATCGATGAACAAATCGCAAAGTACGATTTAGAACAGGGAATGTCACGGGAGCCAACGTTTCGACAAGCGGACTTGTCTTTGTCAGGGCGGCAACTGCCTTCTCCAGCGTTCGTTTATGTACGCCTTTGCACACTCTCCCCCATCCTCAGAAAGAGAGGAGAAGAGCAGCAGGTGCGAACAAAAAAAAAGGGGTTGGGTGCAGGGGTATTTGGGTGACAGGTGTTAGCGTGACTAATATAAATGGCAAGAGCGAAAGCTTCCAAAGAATCCGCTCCTTGTACATATCTTGCAAATGCATTGTGTGCGCAGCGCTAGAAAGGAGGATGAAAAAAGGAACACACGTTCGGAACAGAAGTTGCTCCTATGGCATGTGTCCCCCCCTCCACCCCACACCACCTGCGCCACACCAACAATGCATTTCACCGAAAGCTTGTGGCTAAAAAAAGTAACTACTTGTGTTCCGTTTTTCATCCTGCTTTCTAGCGCTGCCAAAAACAAACAACAACCAAAAACAACACAAACCAAACCACCGAGCGATCACGTGTTGCGTAGCCTCCTCGCCTGGCCAGACTGGCTGCGAAAAAAAGCATTCGCAGAAAAAAGCCGCGGCAGTGGAGCCGGAGAGTGTTCGTTCGTGGTCGTTCTTTTGTGGTCGTTCGTGGTCGTTCTACGGCGCTGTATTATAAACTGCTCCCGAACAAGACGATTACTTTTCAAGGCGGCGATTGTGCCGGCGGCAAGCGAAGCAAGGAGAGGCTGACGGTAATGGTGTGCGCAAATGCGACGGGCACGGAGCGTTGCCGGTTGCTAGTGGTCGATAAATCGGCCAAGCCTCGCTGTTTTAAGGGCGTGAAGACCTTGCCAGTCGATTACATCGCCGACAAGAAGTCATGGATGACTATGGACATCTTTTCAGACTGGGTGCATACCCTGGACAGAAAGTTTGCCGCTAAAGGCCGGAACGTACTCTTCGTTGACAACTGCACGGCGCACTGCGACGTGGAAGGCCTGCGCGCAATTTGGCTGGTTTTTCTGCCGAAAAACACGACGGCTGTGCTCCAGCCCATGGATATGGGAGTCATTCAAAATTTGAAAACTCTACAGGCGCCATATCGTAGAACGAATGCTATTGTGCATGGAAAGCGACAAAACTTATGCCGTCGACCTCCTCAGCGCTATCCATATCCTTGCTGCTGCGTGGGCCTCCATTAAGCCAGACGCCATCAGCAACTGTTTCCGGCGATGTGGGTTTGGCAAACCCGCGGCCAGTGGTGATGCGGATCAGGCCAATGATGAGGCGCTGCAGACTTCGTCGGACGATGACGATAACTGCGTGTTCGAAAGGGGCAGCAGTGTTCTCCCGAACGGCATGACCTTTGAGGGCTACGTGAATGTGGACGTGGGTGTAGAGATCTGTGGTGTCGTCACCAACGCCGAGATCCTACAAGCCACGTGCCCTCAACAGAGTGCTTCAGGGGACCCTTCTACTCCCAGTGGCGAGGACTCTGATGCCAGCGACGAAGTACCCCCTGCCCCTTCGACTCCACCAAATGCAATTGAAGTAGCGTAGGCGCTGGACTTAGCCGCGTGCTACTTCTCTTTCCAGCAAAATGAAGATGCTGGTTTAGAACTCGTTAGCAAGCTTCAAGCCATGCTCATTGACTCATTGTGGGCAAAACGTGTGCAGACGCGCATAACTGGCTACTTTTCTTAATGATAAGTATGGTGTAGTTGGAAGTGAAAACACGCACGAATAAATCTTTGTGTACTTCCCACTCGTGTTCGCTCATTGCACATGTGCCGCTGCAGGTGAGTGCTCAATTCAGTGAGCTTTCTTTAATTCGAACTTCTTTTAATTCGAACAAATTTCGGGCCCCTTCGAGTTCGAATTATCGAGATTCGACTGTATAGGTGCTGCTGCATAGGTCCCTACACCAAAAAATAAATGTCATTTTACATCCTATGATTATAACTCATGAGGACATTCAGTGGATGTTTACTAATATCCAGTCAATCTTAAATGGGCAGCAGCTGTGGAAATCATGTGGATGTCCACTCTGTTCGAAATGGTCATCCTCTAGATATTTATTTAACATTAGAACAACTTTTGTAGAGATCCTATAAACACTGGATATCTTATTGTGGACATCTAATAAATGTCCAGAGGATGTGATAGGGTTGGCTGGCTAGTACTTAGATTCTTTCCATGTTCACTGCCTGCCTGCACTTCAGGCACATTTTCCATGCCACACTACAGGAATGCTCTAGGCCTACTGTGGCCATGCCCTACTTGGCCATACTTGCTCCGGCCGTACTGCACGTCCATTAATGCTTGATGGCAGTCCCGACTGGCCAACGCATACCGGCGACTGCGACTTGTCCATGTCACAAGTTCCCAGCATGATGACTTCCACAATTCTTCCAATGCCGTTTTTGCAAACATCGGGTCAACCTCCGATTCCGTGGTGTAAATGGGTGCGTGTCTTCCAGGCATATGTGGACACCGTCACTGGAGGCACTGCCTGGCCATTCATCAAGAAAGCTCTTCTACTCAATGCACTTGATGTTGAAGGATCTTGACATTTACTGGACACTACAGGAGGTACAGACCCAAACGTGGGCATGGCCGTCGACGAATACAAATCTGCGCTTACTCTGCTAGAAAACCATTTCAAGTCATCCAGCAATGAGGTCGTGGAGCGCCACTACTTCAAGCTACACAAGCAACTGCCGGGAGAGTCCATTCAAGAGTTCATTTCAGCTTTGCAAGCATTGGCAGGCAAGTACAACTTTGGTTCTTCTACTAGCGTCATGGTCAGCAACCAATTGTTCTTTGGCATTACGACCCAGCATGTTCGATAGAGAATGCTTCAACAGGGTCCTACCCTTACTTTGCAACAAGCGCTTCAGATAGCCAAAGAAGAGAGCACTGAGCATGACTTGTGCGATTTCGCCGATGTGCAGGTGGAGAGGGTTTAGTTACAGCAAGCTGCTTTGCAAGATGGCCGCCGAGCCACTTCAACACAAAACCACCATGGCGTCCGGTCTCCCCAGCAGACCTCAAGAGGCTGACATGGGCACCAGCAACATGACACTTTTGCACCTAAGCTGCATCCCGCACGGCCAAACAACACAAGCCGACCGGAATCCGGTTCCTGCTATAGACGCGGATCTCCCAGCCCCCTGGCATACAACCAGTAGCTGCCAAGCTTCGCAGACTACCTCTACTTCTTTGTGAACAAGTCTCTGATGAACTCTCCTGCCTCGAGAAATCAAGTGTCATCGAATGTGTATCGGCTTCAGATTTGGTTCCTCTATTCGTCGTGGTCAAGAAAAAAAAAAACAGTTCCCTAAGACTCTGTGCGGAATTGAGTGAGGGGAACAAAGTTTTTGTGATCAAAGGCTTTCCCTTGTGCAACATTGAGGAACTTCTCCAACAACTCACAGGTGCTAATTATTTTTCTAAGCTAGATCTTGCATCAGCGTATCACCAAATTGAATTATCTCAATCAAGTCGAGACTCAACTGCATTCATTACTCACAACTGTTTGTTCAGATTCCGTCGAGTTTCTTTCCATTTGCCCCGGCTGTTTTTCAGAAAATGATGTCCGGCATTTTGAATGGTTGTTCGGGTGTACTGCGGTGACATTTTAGTCCGGGGGAAAACTCGTGAGGAACATGATGCGAATTTGTATACTTTTTTATCCTGCATGAGTAACTCGGGCATGAAATTATATGATAAATGTGTCTTTGCCATTAAGGAAATTCAATTCCTCGGTCATAGTGTAAGTGCCAGAGGCTCGTCTGCTCTTGAGTCTAAAGTGCATGCAAATGTCAGTGCACCAACCCCTACCAACTCTAAATCATTGCAGTCATTCCTTGGCCTTGCAGGCTATTACTCTAAGTTCATTCCATTAAAGCTGAACATTTGACAGTGATCTGTCTGCTTGGGACGAAATTAAAGGTGAAAAAAATTACACCATCTCCCGCTAAAGGGGACCATGAGACGATGCAAAGCAGCACGGGGGGAGCACACCGCGTTTGAATTGATTCGACACTAGCAGACACTGCCTGTGTCAGGGTTGTCCCTCGCTGGCGAGGGCGCATTCTCGTTCCTTGCGAGCTAGTAAAGCGTTCATCGAACAGCTGCGGGCGCTGCGGCGAGCGCGCACTGCGAGGGGAGCGTGACGTCAACGCGCAGCTGCGGCGTGACCTACTTGGCACCGCTCCAACACCTGCGGCGAGGGCAGCGCGTTGCCCTCGCCCTCGCCGTACGGACGCACAAGACATCGTTACACAGGCTAGTCAAAGAGCTGCTTCGCATCTAAAAGGGGGGGCCACCATGTCATGAGTAAAGGGGCCCACAGCACGCGCCACATGGCGAAGAACGAGAGATGGCGTGCGAAATAACGGAGAGACGCCAGAATGCGCGCGCCGGTGACACGTTCAGGTTCGTGGTTGGTGGACGGCTGGCTCGTGGCACGCGACCCACGCCGCGATCGGAAGTGGAAAAGCGCTGAGCTGGCAAGTGTCTGGGTGGCAACGGCCGAGGAAGGGCGCATGAGCAGCTACGCTCTGTCGATGGGAAGAGGTGTTCGGTTCAGAAGCCGGGACACTGGTACCCCATCGTGTAGCCGTGGACCTCAATTACGTTTGGGCGAGGCTCCTTGGAAGTTCTGCAGCCGACGGTTCCGGACGCACCACCAACAATCCCCCTTCGAAATTCGGCCAGCAGCAATTCACCGGGGCATCATGTCGCTGCGTCGAGCGGGGGACCTTACTTGTACTTAGGCCTCAGGCTAGGCCTAACTCGGGGAGACTTGCCACGTCACCATCTGAGACCGGGCGTCGGCTACGGAAGCAAGCGGTACCCTCCGGCCAACGTAAGGGAGGCTGGCAACATCCTGGAGTCACAAGACTAGGTTCCAGGCCGGCAGCGGACTTTGCAGCAACGGAAGAACAGCGCCGACACCAGTAAGAACATTCCACATGTGCTAGTCGTCACTGCGTCGGCCGAGTCAGTGTGGCCTGACTTAGGACTAAGCGCTGCGCCGAATCGAGTTTGAAAAGTATTGTTAGAGTAATCAGTTAATTTCGATTAGTAGGCATTTCTCAGTGTTAGCTTTTTCTGCTTGTATATATTTTGTTCATTTTTGGTTTGCCGTGTGTTGCTCATAAAAAATTTGGTTTGCCGTGCTCACAACACTATCGTTGCCAAACGAGTCTCTCCTTCTCCCACGCTTGGTATTCGCACTCTCCGAGGACGCGTGACAATAATTGGCGAACCTGCCAGGATTTTCATCCCCTGCCCAGTCACTGATGCTTGGAGAGTGCCGAGATGGATTGGGAGCGTTTGGCGGCAATAGCTAAGAGCAGGAACCTGTATGGAAAAGACCCGTTGAGATTTTTTGAGGAATGTGCACGAGAACGCGGCAGAGAATCTGAAGTTGAGAAGAACGACAGCTCCAGCTTGAAAAGGAACGCGAGCGAGCGCATGACGAACACGAAAGAGCAATGGCGAGACTAAAGAAACAGATATATGAGACTGAACAAAAATTGATGCACCGGAGTCTGGAGATATCGTGTTTAGATTTAACAGTAGCCCAATCAGCCGAGTCTAGTGGATCCCTGAAGGGGAAGTTAGCCAATTTCAGGAAGTTGAGATCATTGAGGAGGTTGTTGCGCTAGGACCAGGACAGTTTGATGAGAATACCGCTAGGCCAGAGGAGACTTATTTGGGGCCAGATGAACAGAAGGATGTAGGCGCCCAAAGTTGGTTGAGCGCAGCGGGGGAAGAGAACACGTCCTCGGTGAAGGACCGCCATGAGGGTAGTGCAGGCCACTGCAAACCCAGTTTTCATGGGATATGTACTGATGCATGCTCCACATTGAATGTTGTGACTAAGGATTATGATTCGGTAGACGATCGCGCAAAGTTGGAGCGTGAGCACAGTGAAGAGACTGTAAGCAATGACAGCGAGAGAAATGGTAAAACGCTTACAAGCAGTGGGAGTGAGGACCTCCCAGTTGATGAAAAGGCAGTTGTGGAAGCTGCCAACGAAGGACCTAACGATAAGACGCGTCCCAGAACGCGCATTCGCATGAAGCAAAATGTGAACGAACGCAGTAGATGCTCACATTTACGATTGCATCGAGTGAGCGGGTGCGAGATGGATATGCCTTTCAAGAGGCTTTTCACGAGCATAAGGGCGATCACGAAACGCAGCAGACTGGGCTAAGCGTTAGCGAGAGCATGGTTTAAGCAGTCGAGCTAGGGAAAGGCTCATGAAGGCGCGTTTGACGGGATGCTCGAGAGATCTTAGGGAGAGGCGTCTGAAGTGCAAAGAGAGGAAAGGCAGCGTTCTTGCAGAACCATTGAGAGAGCTCTCAGTAGCAAGAAGGTGCATAAGAGCGTTGCGCGTGATGCTGGGAGGGAGACCAGCTAGGATTAAGGTGGAGAGATTTTCATTGTGGCCACTAAAGAAAAAGAAGTAGGTTCCATGGAACGTTCGCTACTGACGGAAAATAACAGTGACACACCAACCAATTTATAATCATCAAACGTAAAAAACTGTTTACTCGAAAGATGAAAAAAGCCCGACATTTCGGTTCCCACTCGGACCCTTCTTCAGGGGTGACTGGAGGACACCAGACAGCAGCAGTGCTTATAAAGCCTTCTTTTTGTTTTTTTTCTCTCTCTTCCTTCCTTTCTCTTCTTTTTCCGGTTCTTCAAGCTGAGGGGGTCACGCTGTAGTGATGAACCAGGCGCCGGAGTCCGCTAAAACAGACATTCGGCATTGTACCTCCAGACCGGTTCACGTTACCAGGTGTCGCTTGAATCATGGCACATTCAGACGAGAGTAGCGATGTGGGCTTGTTGGTGGTCCATTTTAAAAGCTTTGATGTAGTGCAGAAGCAGCACACAGACACGAGAAGGCACATATGGGCACCACACGCACTATAGCGCTGTGTGGTGTCCATATGTGCCTTCTCGTGTCCGTGTGTTGTTTTTGAGGCACATTCAGGCAACACCTGGTGACAATAGGACGGTTTCGGGTCACCATTTGTGGTGAGTCTCGTCCCAGACCTCAAAGCAAGAAATCGTTTTTCTTTCTGCTCCTGCTGGGGCAAGACACGCACTATAGCAGGCACATCTCATGCAGTGTAACATGAAGAGTAATGAAGAAATATAAATAGTGTATGCCCAGTGATTGCTGACATCACCACCAGAAATAATGTTTTTCATGATTTAACAAACAGAGGTTGTCCCAACTAGTGGCCAACCATCACTATGCAACGCAGTGGTTCAATACATTATTTCCAGCTCAAGACCACAGCTAGAATATCAGAGCAAAGATAGAAAAGCTACCAGCATTCCTGTTTCACAGGAATGTTCTACAGCTTTACAGCTTTTTGTTGCTTGATCCAAAGAACAATAATGAACAGAATTTCAGCAGACTCACCCGTTGCCGCTCCGAAACTGCCTCCCCAATCATCTTCTGCTGCAACTCTCGCTTTATCCTGCAGATATCAATTCGTGCCATGAACTAACATAGCACATAAATGAACATGTAACATATGTATGTAAGTTCATTCAAGGTGAGGGCGATATTTGTTCATACATAGAGTATGACATAAGCCTAGTAGACAGAATAGGCCGATCTCACCAAGGTGTTTCACCGTACTACTGCTGCCGCAGTGCATGCCGGAACTTGCAGTACTGCAGTACTCACTGTGGTTGCGGTACGCTCAAATGCATGGGCTGCTGCATTGACGAACGCCGTTAGCAAGCTTTATCAGCCTCATTTTGAAGAGTTGTGATGGTTGGGTTTACATGTTAAGTGCCAGGATGCTACAAGAACAGCCTGATACAGAAACACCTCGGATTTCTCGTGTTCACGAAGGACGTCAAGTTCCGGCAGAAACAGCTGCGTCGGACAGACCAGGTCATATGGCACAGCGACTTGTTGAGCAGTGCTTGTGGATTTTGTCTTTTTTATGCATGGCAGTACAGCAGTGCCCTACATCGCCATAGTAGGTTAGACACATCACGGATGGCTCCATCAGTGACCGCAACGATTGTTACCGTGTGCGTGATCATCTTGACGGGCGATCATCACCGGCAGTGTAGACTGGAACAGCTTGTGTTCTCGACAAAATAGTGATCGCTAGAAGATGCCTAAATCGACCTGTTACGAAAAGAGATTGATTGATTTGTGGGGTTTAACGTCCCAAAACCAGCTCTGATTATGAGAGACGCCTTAGTGGAGGTCTCTGGAAGTTTCGACCATCTGGGGTTAACGCGCACTGACATCGCACAGCACACAGGCCTCAACATTTCGCCTCCATCGAAATGCAGCCGCCACAGCCGGGATTCGATTCCGTGACCTTCGGATCTGCAGCCGAGTGCCATAACCACTAGACCACCATGGTGGGGCTACGAAAAGAGATAATGACTATCAAGCGTGTAGCGTGAAAGAGAAGTTGTATATATATTTTAAGTCCAGTGTAATTGTAATGCATTGTTCACATCGCACACGGTGATTGCTCGATCAGCAACACCAGCATTGCAACCAAATGCGCCGCTGGTATTCCAGTTTTCGATGTGTTATCTTATTTTGAGCACTGTCTTCTGAACTTAAGTGGCCTTTATAACCATACTCCTAGAGAGGTACCGTCGGATGCAGTTTTGAAGCAGTAAGGCCTAGCGATAACATCGGTGCCAAGCCTTCGGGTGTGAGGGCGGCAGGCACAGCGGGCCTCCGCTTCTTTTTCGTTTTCCACCTGTTGCCAAAGTTACTTACCGACTCATTCATATTTTATACAGCAGCGGCCCGTAAGTTCTTGCTTACGGTGTGCGGCATGTCATCGTTCTGATAAGGTGAACACACCCTTAACCTCTTCATGGCCGCGGCAACTTATGTAGTGACCTTGTCATGGCGATAATTTTCTATTCGTTCACATCTAGTACATGACTGAAGTCCGGTATTAACTGCACAACAGGCATGTGAAGTTTTACTTTGACAAAACAAGCGCAAATTCATTGCTTCAACTGAGTCTCCAGTTCATTTCACCACTGTGCGCTCTTGCCGTTCCACCTCTGCATGATATGTGCTTCCGAGACGGCTTTACTTGTTTTTTATTGCAATTAATTCGACCAATACAAGCAACAGCAATGCAAAACTGAAACAGGTGCATTAACTATAACGAGTTCATGGCCAGGTCCCATGTTTACCTTGTCGACCTTGTTCTTTTTTCTTTAACAGGACTGCATCGGGCGATAAATTTAAATAAACACATCCGCACGAGGTCCCGACATGGTTTGACGCGTTAAACCATCATCCTAGCCAAGGATTCGTGCAATACACCAGTAAGCACAGCCGTACAGCTGTGCTCAGAGGACTACAACTAAGATGGTGGGGGCACCTCTCTGGGAAACTCGCGCATGTGCACATCACATGGTGAGATCGCTCTATTAAAATGTGTGACGAGTTGAAAGCACTAGCAATTTAGTGGTGTGAACATGCGTGTTACAATAAGAAGTATCCATAATGCACTGTGCTCTGGCAACGCTGCGCGTGTTTACCATGTTCTTCGGGGAGCAGATGCTGAATCGCCTGCTAGCGCTAGCATTAGGAGCAGCTGAGTTGACAGTGTTTTTGAGCCACGAAAATGCAGAAGTTTCCCGAGACGTCCAGGAGCGAAAGGCCAGGGGAGCTTACTTTTCTGGCAAAAGCCGACAAGAACAAAATAACGAAGTCTTGCACACTTAGTGAGGCCCTGGAACACTTTTTGAATTTAGAAAACAGTGCTGATCAGTTGTAGATGCTCCTGTGAAGATGTGAGCCAATTATTATTGCACTGCATGCACCAGGGAATTCGCAATTTGCTGCCAAACAAAGGAGGGTCACTCCACGTCAAATCAATCAGTGTTTTTTCGACAATCATAAATATATGCATAGAACTGTATTGAGATCCTGCAGATTTATGGCCTGGGCTCCCACCTAGGAGCCAGTGGAAAGAGTGTGTCTCCAGGCAGCTTCCTCGGCCTGGTCCAGGCCTGAACCAAGCAGCATGTACGCATCACGTTCCCATCACTGTACGCAAAACGGCTCATCATCGTATTTCCCCCTCGTATCTGTGCTGAGCCTCAGCCTCTCAGTCGTGCGCACTGCAAGACGTCCGAGATTGCATCGGGGCAATCTCGGAGACCACGCTGATTATGCTTAGCCTTAGCTGCACCAGCCTGGGCAGCACGCATGACAGCATGTGGCAGCGGGTGTGAGGGAACAGCGATAGCATAGAGGAATGCAGCATTGCAAGTAAATGTTGTTAGCATCGCTTGCATGTGGCTACACCTTGCAACGTGCAGCGGTTTTATCGGGACGCAGGAGTTATGAATCAGTGTGCCGAACGTCTTCGAGGTACCGTGGATCAAGTGAAATGGGAAAGCCACAGCGCGGCTGTTCGAGGGACAGCAGGGGTACAAAGTTGGCGGGCCGTTTGTTATGCGAGTGTGTTTAATACACGAGTACGGCATTTGTTTTTGTGAATGTGAGAAGGTTGATTACTAAGGACTTTTCTTTTCCATGTCATGAAATACTTTGTCACATTCCCCCCGTAATTTTCTTTGGACCCGCCCACAGAAACGTTAATTCAGTCTCCGTTTTCAGTCTGCCACAGGGAAGATCGTGGCTGCCAAATACAGCATATCCACGGAGTGAATGATGATGAGTGGGCGAAGCTCGGGATGTGCATCGTGCCGAGTTCCGGATTAATTTAGTTAACGCGCATGCTACGAATCCTCACGGTTCAACTATGCACAATGCACAAGTGAAATCTCCCACCGGCACTTCATTGCAAGTCAAGATCCAGTGTATATATATATATATATATATATATATATATATATATATATATATATATATGGGTTTTGCCGGTGAACGCTTCTCCAACGCGAGCAGTCGGTATTTCTCAATCAAGAAACTCGCTAGGAGACGCTGCCTGCGCCAACGTTGTCTCTCACGTTTGCCGGGGAGCGCGTGGCACCTGGCGCTCGCCCTCGGCGCGTGCGTGCGTGCGCTCCAGCAGGCACGCGCCGGTGGCTACTTACTACTAACTACTACTACTACTACTACTACATACATCGGGGACGCACGAAATGGCTGCTAATGGGGAATGAGAGACAGAAGAATTCGGCTTTCAGTTAACGCGCACGCTGCGAATTTTTTATTGTTCAACAACGCACAGGAGAAATCTCCCACCGGCACCACCTTGGAGGTCAAAGCGTAAGACTGGTTACGCACTACTACGACTACGACGAGGGACGAACGGGTGCCGCTTTAAGGAGCTTCGCCCCTAAAATGGGTCCGCGTTACAATCGATGTAAAGCTTTTGGGGGGGGGGGGGGGGGTTGCGGGAAACGGATGCACGCTGCAATAGAGGGAGCGCAGTAGAATCGCATAAATAGGTGAATCTCCCGGCTTCCATTTCCCCAAACTTGGCATGTTTCAGTACTCACGGTTTGCGAACCCTAGCTTCTGACTACCGCCGTGAAGCCGCTCGCAAGATTAAGGCAGGAGAGATTCTTTGTTCTATCAGCTCAGGTTAGTTATATCTTTCGGTTTCACGACAACGAAATTTTCACTTGAACGAAATTTTTTCCGCACACCGTCAATTTCGTTGTAGTGAGAGTCGACTGTATTGGTGTAGCAGCAGTGAACACTGGCCATACGTAGAAACTCCAAAACGCGATGGTCTAATTTTTTCCAAAGTGTTCTTGGTGTGCCGCCGATGTATCCATGCCATCGACACACTGTTTCTTTCTATAAAATGTGAAACACGCATCTGCAAAGGACAGAGATGTCTGGGCTGGATAAATGAGAGGTATAAAGCAGCACAACATTGCTCAGAAAAACGTGGTTTCAATATCTGACGCGCCTTTGCAATTCCAGTTATGAGTAACGTGCAAGACATTATTGTCACACTAGCTTACCTTAGACATTTTATGCTCAGACCTGACAATCGAGGATTTCGCCAGACACCTGCCTCTCATCTGAACTACACTTCGTAGAAGAAAAAGAAAGGTTAGGCATAGTACATTTTCTTTTTCTTTTTTTCTTTCGAAGCAGTATGCTGCCGTATGTGTAGATATTTAAGGGCCCAAGACTTCTTTTTTTCTATTTTCGTCAGCTTTTGAGAGCGCAGTAAGCTTTGCTGGCCTTGGGCTGCTTGATGTCGTAGGAAACTGGTGCATTTTCTAAGCCCGAAAGCAGCATTGACACTGCCTGTCAGCCTCTCCTAATGCTGGCAGACGATTCAGTGACTGCGCCCTGACAAAAATTGCGGACGCACCCGGTGTTGCCAAAGCATAATGCATTATCCATATCCTCTATTCGGAATATGAAGCAACATGCATGGCTCGTTGCCCATGGTTTCTTTGAAGCAGATGAAGACAGAGCAAGGCATTCATTCAGCAGCTCCTGAAACCATGTTATGAATACAGGGGCACAGGTTCTGATGCGGCGAGTTGACTGTCCTTCCTTCGACTCCCCACAGGCGTCATAACATATACGGGATCACCACGTACCAGTCCATGAAAGAGCGGCGTCCTCCACCCATTTACTGCCAACATGAGACATCGTGCCTGGCTTGATTCCGTCAGGCTGTTCCTGACACAACCAAGCCATGGTGCCAACACTTAAGGCTGCTAAGACTAAAGAGCGAGTGCTAAGTGCTTCTCTGTCAGTGCGCTAGCACCACCTACAGCTGGTGTGGTTCTCTGTACCTTCCACGTTGGTCCCGTTGTGTTCTATGAAGGTGAGCCTTTGTGCGTCTGGCCAACTTGCACCCACACTTGTAAACGTATGTCTCCCACTGTGTAATCAACCTGAGAAGAGGTTTATTGGCGGTTTGTTTTTCCCAAGATGCAGTGACTGTAAGCGGCGATACAGCCAGAAGCATCATCCGAGAAAGATGCTGGAAGCGTAGCCGAGCGTTGCCAATGCGGCTGGCAAGAGAGGCACATCTTCACACCCTCCGCACACACAAAAAGAAGGAAGAGAAAGAAGTCATCTTGGCAATCTACCGTATTTACTCGCGTAATTTGCACACTTTTTCGCGATTTTAGAGCTCCGAAAAGGGGGTGCGCAAATTACGCGGATATTTCTCGAACAGGTTTGAAATAACGTATAATATGATGCAACTAGCGCGGTAACTCTTTTGGATACGATCTCACGTAACACTGCAAAACGCTGGTGTAAGAGATACGGCTGCTTCAGGAACACTTTTCGCAGTCACTTCGCGTTGAGAGCACAGCACGTAGAAGTGCTTATGAGCCGCGCACTGATGGCTGCCGAGATAGCGCGGGCACCAGCGCTATCTCGGCAGCCATGCGATCGCTCAGCAGCCGAGTGACACTCCCTTTCCCCCCCCCTCGCGTCTTTTCATGCTCGTTAAAGACGGGCGGGGCCTTTCCTCCCCGCATCGACGGCAGGTGTCCCGATCGGGGTGATGTTATCACATCCGCCCTCCGAGTGACGGAGATAGGCCGGGCTCGTTTGATCTCTGCTTCAGCCGTTTTCGTCGCCCCCACTCGCATGCTTTTATTCTAGCGACCGGCTTCGGGGGCTTCCGGAGAAAAGAATCGGAAAAAAGGGCATCGCTCCTTTTGCGTATGATTGCGTTCGCCTGTGCAGCGAGGGGCGCGGCAGCGCGGCTGTGCGCGCCGGCGAGCTGGGAACGGGGAGCACAAAATATGCGAGGAACTTTTTTTTTTGCAAAGCTGGCTAAATATTAGGGGTGCGCAAATTATGTGAGGGCGCAAATTATGCGGGTAAATACGGTAATAATCTGCAATCGGAGAATTATGATTTGCGACTCTCAGCTATGGTGTCGCCGCCACGTGGCAACCGCTGTGCCGACAATGCACGACCCCTGCTTCGACATCATCATCTCCTGCAAATCCTTCTGCCTACGGCAAGTGGATTATGAATGATTTTGTTGGTATAAGATTGCGGCACTTTTTAGTTTCAGTAATGGGAAAGCACGAAAGCAATCACGTGTGCCTTACGTCGCAGTAATATAATTGCTGGTGTTTTACGTGCTAAAAGCACGATATGATTATGAAATGCGCCGTTTTGAAAGGCTCCTGAAATTTCGGCTGCATGAGGTTTCTTTAACACGTTTTGACACTGCACAGTATGCCGACCTCCAGCTTTTCGTCTCCCTCGAAACTGCAAATGGTGAATTTCAGGTCAGTAGTCAAGCCGCTTAACCGCTCCATGTCACACTGCTCTACTGCTAAACACATTGCAAACCAGTTTTCCTTCCGAGAACCAATGGAAGTAGCATCAGCCTATTTTAGGTTCACTGCAGGATGAAGGCCTCTCCCAACGATTTCCAATCCACCCTATCCTGAGCGAGTTGGTTCCACTTTATACCCACAAACTTTTTAACTTCATCGCTCGTCTGTTCCCTGATCCATTCCGCTCGTTTTTTATCTCTTAGCGTTACCCCTATCATTTTTCTTTCCATTGCACGTTGTGTGCTACTTAGTTTCAAGCCTAGTTTTTTCATTATCCTCCATGTTTCTGCACTGCACGTAAGTACTGGTAGAATGCAGTGATTGAATACTTTTCACTTTATTGACAGTAGCAAGTTTCCAGTCATGATTTCTTAATGCCTTCCGAGTGTGCTCCAGCCCATCCTTATTCTACGGAGAATTTCTTTTTCATGGGGAGGTGTTCCTCTTAGTAACTGTCCCAGGTATAAATATTCGTTCACACTTTCTAAGGGTTCACTGTTAATTTTAAATTCCTGTTCGTTAGCTAGGCTATTGAGCATAACTTTGGTCTTTTGCCTATTCATTTTAGTACAATTTTAATACTTTCCGGTTTAGGTCATCAATGATGCATTGTAGTTCGCCTCCATCATTGCTAAAGAGCACAATGTCGTCTGCAAATCTTAAATTGTTTAGATATTCTCCGTCTAATCGAATTCCCTTTTCTTTCCCAGTCTAGACATTTAAACACTTCCTCTAGACATGCGGTGAATAGCATCGGGGAGATCGTATCTCCTTCTCTGCCACCTCTCCCGATCAGAATTTCTCTGCTTCTCTCATGTAGGAGTGGTGTGGCTGTCCAGTCTGTGTGTATGTTGTTTACGGTTTGCACGGATACGTCAGGTACCCCTTGTCGACGTAAAGCTTCTAGAACTGCTTGTATTTCTATGGAGTCAAATGCTTTCTTGTAGTCTATAAATGCCATGTAAAGAGGTTTGTTATATTCAATGTACTTATCAATTACTAGGTTGATAGCATGACTGTGGTCCATTGTTGAGTAACCTTCCCTAAAACCAGCTTGTTCTCTTGGTTAGTTCAAGTTGAGTGTTTCTCTTATCCTAGCAGAAATTATTTTCGTAAATAGCTTGTATATTACTCAGAGTACGCTAACTAGGTCTGTAATTCTTTAAGTCCTTTATGTCACCTTTCTTGTGGATTAGGATAATATTAGCACTTTTCCAACTGTGTGGTATGCTACGTGTCTTGATACATTTCATCAAGACCAATGCAAGTTTTTCAAGTATAATATCTCCCCCTTCTTTGATCAAGTCGGCTGTTATGCCGTCTTCACCTGCTGATTTACCGAGTGTCATGTGCGAGTCAAAGAATGTTGCCTGTGCTCAGTGCGTGAGACAAAAAAGAGGACGATGACCAAGTGATCGCACGCGCAAACGTGCGCGAGCACAAGAGCGTTGCGAAGAAGAGAGAAGAAGGAGAGAAGGGCAGACGGAGTGCAGCGTTCAACACAGTCGAGCACCCGGGCCCGAGTGTCGAGAAATTCTTCCAGCTGTCTACGAGTTCAAGCTATGGGCGTCACGTGGCCCCCTGTGTGCTCTTCACTTCAAGTCTCCTGCTGCAAGGCTGCTGTGGCTCCAGCAGCCTTCATCAAGCCTCGGTGCTCTCCTGTCCGCTCGTCACCAGGCAACAGTCTTCCGGCTCCCTCCAGTCGCCCATCCCGCCAGACGGTGAGCCTGTGTCGGCCGAGGCTGTTCTACTGTTAGTAGGGATGCTAAGTTTGTTTTGTTGCCTTGTTTATGTGCTCTGCTAAGTGTATATATTGTTACGAGTAAACGGGGGCACTCGACGCTCTGAGCAATGAAGGGGTCCTTTTAATGAGGTCGCTAAAGCGAGATCAACAGCGGCCAGCTGGTGGTTGACGCTAACGTCGTCCTCCTCTTCCTTTCACTACTGCTGCACATGCATGACCATCAATCGCCCTCCTCTTCGCGCATACGCGCAACATTCCCCTCCTTGCAGACGGAGCCCATCGGGCGAGTCAGTCAGTCTTTCGTGGCGTGAACGACTTCAGACGGGTGACATGGGTCACTTGCGTCTTAGTGGCGCGTCTCCCACTCGCTGTGAGGCGAGCTACAGCATAAGTGACCTCAGTGAGCCTGTTCAAAACAACAAACGGCCCTTCGTAGGTGGCCAGAAACTTTTGGCACAACCCGCGTTTCCGTGCAGGAGTCCACAACCACACCAAATCGCCTGGATGGTAAGTTACGGTACGGTGGCGATTGTCGTACCGTGCTTTGGATCTGTCTTGCGATGCCAAAGTGCGCAAACGAGCGATCCGACGCGCCTCCTCAGCGAGGCAAAGAGTCTCGGCGACAGTGGAATGCTCATGTGTGCCAAAAGGGAAAACAGTGTCGATTGTGTGCCTAGGTGGGCGAGCGTACAGCAGGAAGAAAGGACGGTAGCCGGTGGTCTCGTGCTTGGCGGTGTTGATCGCGTATGTAAAAAGGCAGTACATCATCCCAGTTCTTGCGGTCGGATGAAATGTACATGGATAACATGTTAATGATGGTTCTGTTCGTGCGTTCCGTGAGCCCATTCGTTGATGGATGGTATGGGGTCGAGTGACGAAATTGGGACTCACACAAGTTAAGCAGCTCTTCCATGACATCCGCTGTGAACTATCATCCACGGTCGCTAATAATCACTCGAGGTGGACCATGTCGGAGAATGACGTTTCGCAGAAGGAACCCTGAGACGTCCTTGGCAGTTGCGGAGGGCACCAGCGCGGTCTCGCAGTAGCGCGTGAGGTAGTCAGTACAAACAATTATCCAACGATTGCCATTGGATGACTTTGGAAACGGACCCACAAAGTCAATGCCAACTTGTTGGAAAGGCGGCGGCACAGGCTGCAGGAGACCAGCTGGAGCAGTAGACGGACGTTTGTGGCGCTGATACTGCATGCAGCTCGCCACGTACGTCCCTGTGGACTGTCGCATTGCGGGCCAATAGAAACGTTCCTTAATCCAGTGGAGCATCCATGTATATCCTAAATGGCCAGACGTAGGATCGTCATGCATGGCACTTAGAACGGCCGCGCGAAGGCTGTCCGGCACCACAAGAAGAAAACGTGCGCCAGTGGTCAAATAGTTCCTCTTGTATAAGAGTCCATCGCGTACACAGGAATCACGTGGTGATGTAGAGGCGGATGCAGTGCTGAAAAGCAGGGCTAATTTAGAGTCCTTTCGCTGTTCGTCTCGGAAACTGTCCAGGTCTGGAAATTTCGGTGACACAGAAGCCACAAGGTGATCGAAGTCATCGGCGTCGCCGTCCGTCGAGCTAATCGGCATACGTGAGAGACAGTCCGCGTCGGCGGGTCGCCTACCGCTCTTGTACGAGACAGTGAAGCTGTATTCTTGCAGCCGAAGTGCCCAGCGCGCCAGACGGCCACAGGGGTCACGAAGGTTTACGAGCCAACACAATGAGTGGTGGTCGGTGACCACTGTAAAATGACATCCATACAGGTAAGAACGGAATATAACTGCGAGGCATTCTTGCTCGGTGACCGTGTAGTTCTGCTTGGGCCTACTCAGTGAGCGACTTGCATAGGTGACCACGTGCTCGCCATCCCCGTTGCGTTGAATAAGGACGGCCCCGATACCTATGCCGCTGGCATTCGTATGAATTTCCGTTGGAGCTGAACGATTGAAGTGCTGAAGAATCGGTCGTGACGTCAGCAAAAACTTCAATTGACGAAAGGCAGACTCGCAATCCGCAGTCCACTCAAAGGGAGCATCCTTTCGTAGCAGGCACGTCAGCGGATATGCAACATCAGCAAATTTCGGAATGAATCGACGGAAATACGAGCAGAGCCCCAGAAAACTACGAAGCTCCTTCACAGAGCGCAGTGTACTGAAGGCTTCAACGGCTGCTGTCTTCTGGGGATCAGGACGGATGCCATCCTTATCAATGAGGTGCCCAAGAACAAGAGTTTGGCGTTCACCGAAGTGGCATTTCTTCGAATTTAAAATGAGGCCGGCGTTTCTGATGCAGTTCAGGACAATATCGAGCCGGGAGATGTGCTCACTGAAGGTGCGGCCGAAGATGACAACGTCGTCGAGGTAGCACATGCAGATGTTCCACTTCAAGCCACGCAGGATGGTATCCATGAATCTCTCGAATGTTGCCGAAGTGTTGCATAGTCCAAACGGCATCATGTTAAATTCGAACAGCCCATCCGGGGTAACAAAGGTGGTCTTTTCTTTGTGCTCAGGATGCATCGGGATTTGCCAATAGCCTGATCTTAAGTCTACTGAGGAAAAGTAAGAAGCCGAATGGAGGCAGTAAATTGCGTCATCAATTCATGGGAGTGGATACACATCTTTTTTTTGTTACGGCATTCAGTCGTCGATAATCAACACAAAATCTCCAAGATCCATCTTTCTTCATCACAAGAATTACTGGAGCTGCACAGGGACTCGCTGACTCTTGTATTACTCCTTTTTCCATCATTTCATGAACTAGCTCGTTAATGACCTGGTGCTCTGATGGTGAAACGCGATATGGTTTTTGCCTAATTGGAGCTGCTGAACCCGTGTTGATCGTATGGCGTGTCTGAGACGCAGGTATCGGTAACTTTGCCCTCTTTTGTGCGAAGTCGAATGCGGAGACGTGCTTCGATAGCACATCCACTAAGGCTCGGCGTTCACTTGTGCTAAGGGACTTATTCACCATAGACAAGAGGGCCGTTCCCAGCTCGTGATTATCAGATTCTTCCAGCGCCTCTGTAAATGAAGCCGCTGACGTGGACGCGTGTTCTCTGACGAAGGCCAGTTTCAGGCCGTCTGGCAATACCACGGGCTCCGTAAAACAGTTTACCGTCCATAGGACGGCACGTCCACTTTTGACGGTCACAACACAATGTGGAACCAGCACGTTCTTCTTCATGCAGTTAACATGCACCGGCTCTACGGTGGCGTCGAAGCTGTCGCAATCCGCATCACGACAAACAACAGCAACACGAGCAGTAGACGATGGAGGTACGACAGCGTCGCCACAAACACATAACGTAGTTTCGTCTACCTGGTTCTACAGTAGTTCGGAGGGCTCCCGGCCACTTATGAACACCTGCCCTGTGCGGCAATCCCGGTGGCACCACAATCCCGCAAGAAGTCCATACCCAGAATAATATCATGTGTGGACCTCGCAATAATTGCAAACTGTGTCGTAACAACATGGCCACCCAAAGACACGTCGGCATTACATAAACCAATAGGCTGCAACGGATCGCCGCTCACTCCACAAAACTTTGACGTTTCGTCCCATTAAACACAACCTTTCGCCTTAACAAATCCTTAAAAGAGGCACTCATACTGAAATTGTTGCCCCTGTGTCTACCAGGGCCAACGCAGGCACATCATCAACGAAAACACACACTTTGTCCTTGAGCATCACCACCGGAGGTATTTCAGGCAGTTGCAACTCCCCAGCGACCTCACCCCCATCGGTCGCGCTGGCTAGTTTTCCGGTGACGAAGGGGACGAGGAGCGACGATGAAGTGGCGAGGGAGAGCGGGGAGCACGAGGACGCGGTGGAGGCGCCAAACTTCGGTGAGATCCTGGAGAGCGGTTCCGAAAGCTGCTCGGCCAATAGTTGTCGCCGTATGGTGCCGACCGCGGAGCTCCTTGAGGGCGTTGAGAAGGTGGTCTGTCATATCGCAGTGTTCTGCGACGGTTGCAGAAACGCGATATATGGCCTGTGACACCGCAGGAGTAGCAGACTGGTAGAGACCGCCTTGGTGGCTCTTCAATGTACTCAAATGCCTCATTCGCTCCAGCGTAGTGTATAGCTTCTTCGCACAGATCACGGCGAGGCATCGGCAGTCGAGAGTGCGAAGCCGGGTAGCGTGTCGTCATCCTTGATTCTAGCGTTGTGCTGTATTGAACTGCCGCTGCGCTAACCGTAGGGTGCCAAGAAGTCGAAACTGGCGTTGCCGATGGCTCGCATGGCGTATATGCTCCATGCCTCTCAGATGTCACACATGACGCCTCTTCACGGCGATTAAGTTCTTCGTGGACATTCTGCCGGATGGTCGATGCTACGTCAAAACACGTGCTCGTGTCCACGCTAGCGACCGTGGTAACGTTTGCCAAGCGGCCGAACTTCGCCGTAATGTGACGCATCTTCAATGACTCGAAGGTTCTGCAATGTCGAATTACGTCGGACACAGAACTCAGGCTTTCTTTACCGATGAGGAATTGTAAATGTCCTCAGCTACTCCTTTCAACAGATGTCCTACCTTGTCTTCATCCATCATCCTGGCGTCAATCGTTTTACAGAGCTTCAATATCTCCTCAATGTACGTGGTGCATGTCTCACCAGGCAGCTGCGCCCGTTGCGAAAGGGTTTGCTCGCTCGCTTCTTCTTGGCAGCTGAGTCCCCGAAGCAGGCTTTGAGCTCGTTAAAAAAAATGTCCCACGTTGTGAGTACGTCCTCGTGGTTTTCGTACCACACCAGCGCAGTATCAGTAAGAGCGAACACCTCGTTGGCGAGCTGAGCGGCAGGATCCCAGCCATTGGACTTACTCACTCGCTTGTATTGTACAAGCCACTCGTCAACATCTTCTCCAGCCTTCCCGCCGAAGGTCGGTGGAACTCGAT